>JARSSU010036503.1:0-22161 GCA_029619165.1 Eurosta solidaginis | reverse complement strand
AATATTTGCAATTAATATAAAGTGAATTTTCCAAGTGCACAGTGAGTTGTCATTTTAATTGAGATATCTAGTTTTCCGCATTATAATTGCGCTCATCCGTGCGCATTTGAATTGATAAATTATAATTGTCCGCTTGGAATTGTCAGTGGCAATTTCTTATATCCTAACTACTTGCACTTGCGGGAAGATTGCACTTTGATA
The DNA here is from genome assembly GCA_029619165.1 of Eurosta solidaginis. Classification (NCBI taxonomy): domain Eukaryota; kingdom Metazoa; phylum Arthropoda; class Insecta; order Diptera; family Tephritidae; genus Eurosta; species Eurosta solidaginis. The sequence continues at coordinate 21,960 of JARSSU010036503.1, read as the reverse complement.
ATTTGGATTTTGTATTTCCATTAAGTTCTAATTGCACCACTGCATATTAAATCGGATAACTATTTATGTTGTGAAATAATTAGTTTGTGAGAGTTTCATTTTTGTAAACACATAACGTAGCTCGTCGCTAATACCTCACTTTATATTTGATAAATAAATAATAATACATTGTGATTACTCGATATTAATTCTCTCTTTTTTATTTCTTTATTTGCGTGCGATCGCGCCCTACGACCCGGGTGCCACATTCCCCCCGCAACATTGACAAACCCTAATGGACGCACTAAAACGACTGAAAGAATTTTCCAGAAAGAATGCAAGGGTGGTTTTCAAGCCAGCGCGCACTACTGTTGTGAAACGTCAAGACGATACTGATGATGCAAAGTCAATCCGTCAGAGCAAGCTCTGCGAAGTAGTTCTTCATTGGCCAAGCAACAGAGTGTGAGGGAACGGCCCAGGTTAATGAGAGTAAGATGAAACACAGGTATGACAAGAACTTTAATTCGGAAGGTTTCTTGGGAGGATTTTGGTACTGCTATACAACACTCACCAGCGGAAGGTGTTCCATCCAAATATCGGTGCAGTTGGGAAGGCCCGTACAAAGTTGTGAAGGAGATCGGTGACACCATCTACCGCATACAAACAATTGGGAAACCACGGAGTAGAAGAGTGGTACATTTGGAGATGCTAGCAGCGTTTAGATCGAGAGATTTGTCTGATCGGGACGATCAGACTTAGGTGGAGGGCAGTGTTACGAATGTTAGCAAAACTAAGGGGTGCTGCCATCTCTAAGCCCGATGCTAAGCAGCGCCTTGCATGCACATCCATAGATCATCATTATGTATCTACATAAACGAATCATCATTATGTCCTACACATATGTAGGTACGCGCAGCTGAGAGCAACGCACAAGCACATGCAGATATATTATCTAAAATGCTCCTAAAGGTATGCAATTGTGATTGTGGAAGTGTCGCTCACACATACGAGCGCATTGGGTATGAGAGAAGCTATACAATTTATACATATGTAGATGTAGCTGAGAAATTTTATAACTAACTATGTAAATTCTGGAAGCGCCTAGAAGATGCCACGAGGAATTACAGAGTATAAAAGCATCAGCGGTAGAGGCACTATAGTCAGTTTTTGATTAAGCATGTAATCTGTCGGCAATAGACGGGTTCAGTCAGTTTGGTTATTAAGCAAGCTAGTTGCAAAGTATAAGTGTTATTGTGAAGTGCTTTAATAACGGCCATTTTTCCATTATTCAATATTGGAGTTATTTATTCAACAGTTTAGCGGTACGAAAGTTAGCAGAAGATTGCAAATAAGAGGATTTGCCAGTAAATTCGTTCGTTACAATATTATAGAACTACAAGACTATGACGATACTATAAATCACTTAGAGACAGCAATCAATGACAGCTACCAAACTATCCCCTAAAGCCAATCCTCATATCACTTGTCAAACAATCGAAAATTTATCTAGAGAGAATTGGGGTAATCAAACATAGTCAACTCATACATTTTATCCAATAAGGAAATGGATATAACGAAAAGTTTTTTAGAAAATGAAAATATACCTTTTATAAATCTAGGCGAAGCACTAGAGTTTGCAGAAATAAAAACTGCTTCAAATAAAGAAAGTCTTATTTACGTTATAATAAAATTTATGGAAAACCGAAAATTGTAAATCATATATGAATTTATCAATTTGTTCAAGAGATATTGTAAAAGATATTACGAATGGCACGTGCATAGTACACCTGCTAAAAACTAAAATAAATAATTGTACTAAAAAAATAACCAACATGTAAATCACTAGAAATGATTTCAGATGACATAATTTTTCTAAATAATTTTAATGGTAAGGTAAAATTTGAAAATGAAAGTATAAAACTTCAAGGTTCATATTTAATTAAACATGTCAACACAAGTATAGAAATAAATAACAAAATATATTTTTTCAAAAGAAATAACGATAAGGAACCCCTTGCCGGCTATATTACAGCCAAGGGCAACAAATAATAAAATGGAAGAAATGTTATCTCTAGACTTAATTAAGGAACTAAAATTAAATGAAATAAAATAAATATCAATTTTAAGAAAGAAAAACACTATATTTATATCAGTTTACACAATTTCTATAATAGTTATTGTATTCACAATTGTATGAATTACTAAAAAAATTTTGAGGTAGGGATTGAAGACATGCCTAAATTTTTACGTAAACTCATCGATCGAGGACGCTCGAGTTAAGGAGTTAACACATAATAAATTCACTTACCTTTTTGGCTACATTTTTGCCTACCTTACAAAAAGATTTTTAATTATTTTGTGGTTCCCACATTAAATGAAATTCCAATTAATTTTGAAGTAATAATAAACCTTATTAATATTTTGCACTTCCTGTTTTGCAATCAATAATAAAAATTCTCATTAAGCAAAAGTAACTAAATTTTGCTTCACAAGCGAAGTTGAGCTAATTCAAAGAAGCCAGCAGACGCTAAACAGTTGTTGGGCTACAGTACCTATTTGATAATAATATTTTTTGTCAACCGCGTTATTGATATTCAATTTTTTTTCTTTTTATTTACTTTTTTTAAATGCCGTTGCATTCGCATCTGTAATATCTTCTATTACTATATTATATTGTTATATTTTTGGATCATATTTTTGGTGAAGTTTTCCAGTATCCCTTTCGATTAGAGTTTCGATTTCAAGTTTTTTATTTTTGATTTGCAGGTATTTTAATAATTTCGCTATTAATGAACTTCTCGGTGTCTCGATTTTCATTTAAAGCTTGCAATTTACTTCTCGTACTAGCCTTATAACTCACTTTGCTTTTCTTTTTCCCTTTTATATAATATTGAACAACTTTTATTACCATCGTTACTATTTTTAGTTACACAAATATATGTGTATTAGATACCGTTAGTTACGATAAATGTTGATGAAGTCTTGAATTTTTTTGTTACCATCGTTTGAGGGTAAATAACCAACAAATATTTAATAAAGGGTTTTTTTTTAAAGAATTCAAACTACCACCTATATTAGTTTAATGGGTTGACGCTTTCTCAGAATGTGCGGATAAAAACATTAAATAGGTGTGGGTGTTGCACGCGTGCAATATAGGGGACGTGGGTGTGAGGCGACTGTGACTGACTTGACAGGCTAGGGACATGGGACATTAACGTACAGACAAATGTCAGGCTAAGGGGCGTTGCTAAAGTTTAGGAGTCAGTGCAACGCCCAAGGCTGCGTCGAGGTATTACGCAGAAGGGGAGGGATGACTCCACCTGACACGGACAGACCTTTTCTTCCAGCTTTCCCTTTCTTATCGTAGATTTCAGGCATGAACCCCTCTCTTTCTTGTATAACTGTAGGTAAGGCGGGTGAGCTTGCCAGCATGCCATATGCGACCTCCGCCTTACCCCAGCAGCCAGTTAAACAACATGTTACTCCTCAATATATAATCCTTCCAAAGAATTTACTCGACTCAGTGCCACGTATGGTTTGTCCCTCCTCGAACTCCAAAGTATTTTGATGTCACTTCTACCGGACTGTATATAATATTTGTTCCAAAAATGAGCCAAATCGGACCACAAATACGATTTTTTGAACATCTCGATCCTTGCGGCACCTAGCGGGATTTTTTTCATAAAATGATTTATATTTCTGTATGTAATATGTTTTCCAAATATGAGCCAAATGGGACCACAAATACGATTTTTTTTAAATATCTCGTTCCTTGCGGCACCTAGCAGGAATTTTTTTTCATAAAGCGATTTATATTTCTGTATGTATACGTGTTTCAAATATGAGAAAATCGGACCACAAATACGATTTTTTTGAATATCTCGATCCTAGCGGCACCTAGCGGGATTTTATTTTCATAAAGCGATTTGTATTTCTGTCTGTAATATGTGATCCAAATATGAGCCGAACCAGACCACAAATACGATTTTTTGAATATCTCGATCCTTGCGCCACCTAGCGGTTTTTCTTATTATTGCATTGTCATCGGGTTCTGAATTATATTCCAAGTTTTCGAACTTGTAGCTTATCGGGAAGTTACTTAAATTTTCAATTACAAAATTCTGTTCGCTACACAGAGTCAAGCTAAAAAAAACGTTTAAAACTGAAAAATTTTTACTTAAAAACAAGTAAGGAAGGCTAAGTTCGGGTGTAACCGAACATTACATACTCAGTTGAGAGCTGTGGAGACAAAGTAAGGGAAAATCACCATGTTGTAAAAAGAACCTAGGGTAACCCTGGAACGTGTTTTGTATGACATGTGTATCAAATGGAAGGTATTAAAGAGTATTTTAAGAGGAAGTGGGCCATAGTTCTATAGATGGACGCCATTTAGGGATATCGCCATAAAGGTCGACCACGCCTGACTCTAGAATTTGTTTGTAGGATATGGTATCAAATGAAAGGTGTTAATGAGTATTTTAAAAGGGCGTGGGCCTTAGTTCTATAGGTGGACGCCTTTTCGAGATATCGCCATAAGGTGGACCAGGAGTGACTCTAGAGTTTGTTTGTACGATATGGGTATCAAATGCAAGGTGTTAATGAGTATTTTAAAAGGGATTGGGCCTTAGTTCTATAGGTGGACGCCTTTTCGAGATACCGCCATAAAGATGGACTAGGGGTGACTCTAGAGTTTTGTCTGTACGATATGAGTATCAAATGAAGGTGTTAATGAGTATTTTAAAAGGGCGTGGGCCTTAGTTCTATAGGTGCACGTCTTTTCGATATAACGCCATAAAGGTGGACCCGGGGTGACTCTAGAATTTGTTTGTACTATATGGGTATCAAATGAAAGGTGTTAATGAGTATTTTAAAAGGGCGTGGGCCTTAGTTCTATAGGTGGACGCCTTTTCGAGATATCGCCATAAAGGTGGACCAGGGGTGACTCTAGAATTTGTTTGTACTATATGGGCATCAAATGAAAGGTGTTAATGAGTATTTTAAAAGGGTGTGGGCCTTAGTTCTATAGGTGGACGCCTTTTCGAGATATCGCCATAAAGGTGAACCAGGGGTGACTCTAGAATTTGTTTGTACGATATGTATGTACAAATTTCACAAGGATTGGTAAATTTTTGTTCGACTTATGGCATTAAAGTATCCTAGACAAATTAATTAAAAACGGGCGGAGCCACGCCCATTTTGAAATTTTCTTTTATTTTTGTATTTTGTTGCGCCGTATCATTACTGGAGTTGAATGTTGACATAATTTACTTATATACTATAAAGATATTAACTTTTCTTTTAAAATTTGATTTAAAAAAATTTTTTTTAAAAAGTGGGCGTGTTCGTTCTCCGATTTTGCAAATTTTTATTAAGCAGACATATAGTGATAAGAGTAACGTTCCTGCCAAATTTCATCATGATATCTTCAACGACTGCCAAATTACAGCTTGCAAAACTTCTAAATTACCTTCTTTTAAAAGTGGGCGGTGCCACGCCCATTGTCCAAAATTTTACTAGTTTTCTATTCTGCGTCATAAGTTCAACCCACCTACCGAGTTTCATCGCTTAATCCGTATTTGGTAATGAATTATCGCACTTTTTCGATTTTTCGAAATTTTCGGTATCGAAAAAGTGGGCGTGGTTATTGTCCGATATCGTTCATTTTAAATAGCGATCTGAGATGAGTGCCCAGGAACCAACATACCAAATTTCATCAAGATACCTCAAAATTTACTCAAGTTATCGTGTTAACAGGCAGACAGACGGACGGACGGACATGGCTCAATCGAATTTTTTTTCGATACTGATGATTTTGATATATGGAAGTCTATATCTATCTCGATTCCTTTATACCTGTACAACCAACCGTTATCCAATCAAAGTTAATATACTCTGTGAGCTCTGCTCAACTGAGTATAATAATTGACCATAAAATAGTTATAGCTTCAAAGCACAGTAAAATATTCAATTTTAAGCTATTGCATAGATTTTATCGCGGGTCTTGGCGACTAAATCAAAAAAAACCGTTACGGATATTTGTCAAAAAAGGTTCGAAAAGGTTCGACAAAGTTCGGTGTTAGCAACAGGTCAAATACATAAAATTGGATCTCTATCATAAAGTTAAAGTTAAAGTGAAAGTTAAAGTTAAAGTTAAAGTTAAATTAAAGTTAAAGTTAAAGTTAAAGTTAAAGTTAAAGTTAAAGTTAAAGTTAAAGTTAAGGTTAAAGTTAAAGTTAAAGTTAAAGTTAAAGTTAAAGTTAAAGTTAAAGTTAAAGTTAAAGTTAAAGTTAAATTAAAGTTAAAGTTAAAGTTAAAGTTAAGGTTAAAGTTAAATTTAAAGTTAAAGTTAAAGTTAAATTTAAGGTTAAAGTTAAAGTTAAAGTTAAAGATAAAGTTAAAGTTAAAGATAAAGTTAAAGTTAAAGTTAAAGTTAAGTAAAGTTAAAGTTAAAGTTAAAGTTAAAGTTAAAGTTAAAGTTAAAGTTAAAGTTAAAGTTAAAGTTAAAGTTAAAGTTAAAGTTAAAGTTAAGTTAAAGTTAAAGTTAAGGTTAAAGTTAAAGTTAAGTTAAAGTTAAAGTAGTTAAAGTTAAAGTTAAAGTTAAATTTAAAGTTAAGTTAAGGTTAAGTAAAGTTAAAGTTAAAGTTAAAGTTAAAGTAAAGTTAAAGTTAAAGTTAAAGTTAAAGTTAAATTTAAAGTTAAAGTTAAAGTTAAAGTTAAGGTTAAAGTTAAAGTTAAAGTTAAAGTGAATGTTAAAGTTAAGTTAAAGTTACAAGTAAATTAAAGTTAAGGTTTTGTTTCGTGGAAGGAGGAAATGCTTTATGCACTGACCGGGATATTTAAGCCTCACTGCGAGACTCTCCGAGTGTAGGACTCCCTTCTTCCATGAAGGCCTACCCACTAAAACCTAACCTCCCACGGCCCGCGCAAATCCCCGTACCTGGGACCGCGTTTAGCATTACTTCGGGTACGGGTGCGCGCTACGTGAGCTCTATGGCTACTCTCACGCTAATGGGCTAGGCATCCGTCTTCTCGTTTACTGGTAAGTATATGCCTCACATATGTGCTGACCGTATCCCATCTGTCTCTTCGACAGGTCATGTTATTAATGACACTGCCCGGGGATAGGTCGCCAAGTACCTCTTCTACCCTCCTTCGCTGATGGGAGAAGTGCCTGCATTCGAAGAAGGTGTGGCGTACATCGTCTATTTCCCCACAGTACAGACAGCTCGGGCTATCAACCTTACCCATTCTGTGTAGGTATTTGCGGAAGTAACCATGTCCCGTTAGAAACTGGGTCAGGTAAAAGTCTACCTCTCCGTGCGGTCGCTTCAACCATGGATCAAGTTCAGGGATTAGTTCCCTAGTCCACTTTCCTACGATGCTGTTGCTCCACTGATCTTGCCAACGTCGGATCGATTCTTCTCGCGCCTGCATGGCAACAGCAGCTCTACTTGCTTGCAGTTAAAGTTAAAGTTAAGGTTACAGTTAAAGTTAAAGTTAAGTTAAAGTTAAAGATAAAGTAAAGTTAAAGTTAAAGTAAAGTTAAAGTTAAAGTTAAAGTTAAAGTTAAAGTTAAAGTGAAAGTTAAAGTTAAAGTTAAAGTTAAAGTTAAAGTTAAAGTTAAAGTTAAAGTTAAGTTAAAGTTAAAGTTAAAGTTAAAGTAAAGTTAAAGTAAAGTTAAAGTTAAAGTTAAGTAAAGTTAAGTTAAAGTTAAAGTTAAAGTTAAAGTTAAAGTTAAAGTTAAGTTAAAGTTAAAGTTAAAGTTAAAGTTAAAGTTAAAGTTTAAAGTTAAAGTTAAAGTTAAAAGTTAAAGTTAAAGTTAAAGTTAAAGTTAGTAAAGTTAAAGTTAAAGTTAAAGTTAAAGTTAAAGTTAAAGTTAAAGTTAAAGTTAAAGTTGTAAAGTTAAAGTTAAAGTTAAAGTTAAAGTTAAGTTAAAGTTAAAGTAAAGTTAAAGTTAAGTTAAAGTTAAAGTAAGTTAAAGTTAAAGTTAAAGTTAAAGTTAAGTTAAAGTTAAAGTTAAAGTTAAAGTTAAAGTTAAAGTGAAAGTTAAAGTTAAAGTTAAGTTAAAGTTAAAGTTAAAGTTAAAGTTAAAGTTAAAGTGAATGTTAAAGTTAAAGTTAAAGTTAAAGTTAAAGTTAAAGTTAAAGTTAAAGTTAAAGTTAAAGTTAAAGTTAAAGTTAAGGTAAAGTTAAAGTTAAAGTTAAAGTTAAAGTTAAAGTTAAAGTTAAAGTTAAAGTTAAAGTTAAGTAAGTTAAAGTTAAAGTTAAGTTAAAGTTAAAGTTAAAGTTAAAGTTAAAGTTAAAGTTAAAGTTAAAGTTAAAGTTAAAGTTAAAGTTAAGTTAAAGTAAAGTTAAAGTAAAGTTAAAGTTAAGTTAAAGTTAAAGTTAAAGTTAAAGTTAAAGTTAAAGTTAAAGTTAAGTTAAAGTTAAAGTTAAAGTTAAAGTTAAAGTTAAAGTTAAAGTTAAAGTTAAAGTTAAAGTTAAAGTTAAAGTTAAAGTTAAAGTTAAAGTTAAAGTTAAAGTTTAAAGTTAAAGTTAAGTTAAAGTTATAAGTTAAAGTTAAAGTTAAAGTAAAGTTAAAGTTAAAGTTAAAGTTAAATTTAAAGTTAAAGTTAAAGTTAAGGATAAGTTAAAGTTAGTTTAAAGTTAACAGTTAAAGTTAAGTAAATTTAAAGTTAAAGTTAAAGTTATAGTTAAGTTAAATTTAAAGTTAAGTTAAATGTAAATTTAAAGTTAAAGTTAAAGTTAAAGTTAAAGTTATAAAGTTTAGTTAAAGTTAAATTAAAGTTAAAGTTAAATTAAAGTTAAAGTTAAAGTTAAGCTAAAGTTAAAGTTAAGTTAAAGTTAAAGTTAAAGTAAGTTAAGTTAAAGTGAAAGTTAAAGTTAAAGTTAATGTTAAAGTTAAAGTGAAAGTTAAAGTTAAGTGAATGTTAAGTTAAAGTTAAAGTTAAAGTTAAAGTCAAAGTTAAAGTTAAGTGAATATTAAAGTTAAAGTTAAAAATATAGTTAAAGTTAAAGTTAACTTAAAGTTAAAGTGGAAGTTAAGTTAAAGTGAATGTTAAAGTTAAAGTTAACAAGTAAGGAAGGCTAAGTTCGGGTGTAACCGAACATTACATACTCAGTTGAGAGCTGTGGAGACAAAGTAAGGGAAAATCACCATGTTGTAAAAAGAACCTAGGGTAACCCTGGAATGTGTTTGTACGACATGTGTATCAAATGGAAGGTATTAAAGAGTATTTTAAGAGGAAGTGAGCCATAGTTCTATAGATGGACGCCATTTAGGGATATCGCCATAAAGGTGGACCACGCCTGACTCTAGAATTTGTTTGTAGAATATGGGTATCAAATGAAAGGTGTTAATGAGTATTTTAAAAGGGCGTGGGCCTTAGTTCTATAGGTGGACGCCTTTTCGAGATATCGCCATAAAGGTGGACCAGGGGTGACTCTAGAATTTGTTTGTACGATATGGGTATCAAATGAAATGTGCTAATGATAATTTTAAAAGGGAGTGGGCTAAGTTCAATAGGTGGACGCCTTTTCGAGATATCGCCATAAAGGTGGACCAGGGGTGATCTAGAATTTGTTTGTACGATATGGGTATCAAATGAGAGGTGTTAATGAGTATTTTAAAAGGGCGTGGGCCTTAGTTCTATAGGTGGACGCCTTTTCGAGATATAGCCATAAAGGTGGACCAGGGGTGACTCTAGAATTTGTTTGTACGATATGGGTACCAAATGAAAGGTGTTAATGAGTATTTAAAAGGGAGTTGGCCTTAGTTCTATAGGTGGATGCCTTTTCGAGATATCGCCATAAAGGTGGGCCAGGGGTGACTCTAGAATTTTTTTGTACGATATGGGTATCATATGAAAGGTGTTAATGAGTATTTTAAAAAGGAGTGGGCCTTAGTTCTATATGTGGACGCCTTTTCGTGATATCGCCATAAACGTGGACTAGAGGTGACTCTAGAATGTGCTTGTACGATATGGTATCAAATTAAAGGTATTAATGAGGGTTTTAAAAGGGAGTGGCCCTTAGTTATATATGTGAGGGCGTTTTCGAGATATCGACCAAAATGTGGACCAGGGTGATCCAGAACATCATCTGTCGGGTACCGCTAATTTATTTATATATGTAATACCACGAACAGTATTCCTTCCAAGATTCCAAGGGCTTTTGATTTCGCCCTGCAAAACTTTTTCATTTTCTTCTACTTAGTATGGTAGTTGTCACACACATTTACGAAGTTTTTTTCTAAAGTAATATTTTGCGTCAATAGACCAATACAATTACCATGTTTCATTCCTTTTTTCGTATTTGTCATATAGTTATGGCATTTCTTTCGTTTTTCGTAATTTTCGATATCGAAAAAGTGGGCGTGGTCATAGTCGGATTTCGCCATTTTTTACACCAATCCAAAGTGAGTTCAGATAAGTACGTGAACTGAGTTTAGTAAAGATATATCGATTTTTGCTCAAGTTGTCGTGTTAACAGCCGAGCGGAAGGACAGACGGTCGACTGTGTATAAAAACTGGGCGTGGCTTCAACCGATTTCGCCCTTTTTCACAGAAAACAGTTATCGTCCTAGAATCTAAGTGTTGGCAACCCTATACAATTGCAGAAGTGACAATACAAAGTGAGATATTCGGGCATTCGGTCGACATCAGCTAACTGCATAAAACCATAATTATTGTCATTCCACATATTAATTTTATTTGTGAAGTAGTTTTGTATATATATATAGTTATCCTATTTGAATTGAATAAATCTCTTAATCGAAAGTACGTCTTAATAATCAAGAACGTAATAGTGGCGACGAGGAAAATTTTAGACTCAAAAAGTCAGTCCTAACCTCTACATGGATGAAACCGTAAAAAAAACTACTCACGCAGATGAAAGAGCAACATGATCGTGATACACAGACTATGCAAGAGTTAATAAAGCAACTCATTCCACAACGAACAATCCAATCAGAGGAAAAAGGCAGGAATTCACTATAGAAGCCCTTGCATCCAACATCACAGAATTCTGCTTTGATCCCGAGTCTAACCTAACTTTCGACATGTGGTATGCGAGATACGAGGACTTATTCACAATCGACGCTGTAAAATTAGATGACGCAGTTAAAGTCAGGCTACTTTTGCGAAAACTCAATACAGTCGTACACAATAAGTATATAAATTATATATTGCCTAAACACCCTCGTGACTTATCATTTAAAGAAACAGTGGAAAAGCTTAAGCAGCTTTTTGGCCTTCAAACGTCACTGTTTAATATTAGGTTCAATTGTTTGCAGTTAGCGAAGCAGAATACAACCGATTTTGTTACATATGCAGGTATCGTAAACAGGCACTGCGAAAACTTTAAACTCACGGAGCTTACATTGGACCAATTTAAATGTTTAGTATTTGTAATGGGTCTAAAGTCAGAAAGTGACTTTGACATAAGAACCAAAATGCTAAGCAAATTGGATACTGATACGACCCTCACGCTCGATGGGCTATCAAGGGAGTGCCAACGCTTTATTAATTTAAAGACAGACACAAAACTAATTGAAACCCCGAAAAATGAAGCGCAAGTAAAACGTTTGCATTCTGGCAGCGCAAAAGCAAAGCAGGTACCAAAAACACCTTGCTGGTTTTGCGGCAGCATGCATTACGCGCGTGACTGCTCGTACAGTAAACATAAATGTCAACAGTGCAATGAAATAGGTCACAAGGAAGGCTACTGCCATTCAAAGAAGAGTGTGCAAAGAAAAAAACAAAAGCTCAACAATAAATCCAAAAGCTCCCGTCCGCAATCAAAGAGTATTTGTGTTGTCAACCGAATCAATACATCGCAGCGAAAATTTGTGAACGTCAGCGTAAACAACATACAGCTGACCCTACAAACTCGATACCGCATCTGATATCACAATTATATCAGAACAAAATTTTAGAAAGCTAAACGCAAAAAACGCAGTCGAAGCTAAAGACACATCCCGTAGCGCAACAGGAAAGCTACCACTAACAAAGCAATTTAGATGTAATGTTAAATTCAAACAGCAAGAATTAGAACTCACATGTTTTGTTACACCTGTCCGGGATTTGAATGTGTTAGGGCTCGACTGGATCACAGCTCTAAATCTCGAAGACATGTCCATAAATGCAATCTGCAATCAATTAACAGCAGAACCACGGGGAAGTGAAGTTACAAATATAAATAACAACATTTTACTTCTAAAACAATCTTTTCCAGATGTCTTTGAGGAAAAGCTTGGTCTGTGCAAGTACGCAAAAGCGCAGTTGGTAGTTAAGCCAGGGCATTCTCCAATTTTCCGGCCAAAACGACCAGTGGCCTACGCTATTCAGCATCTAGTGGAGGAGGGAGCTACAAAGACTACAAAATATTAATGTAATATCACCAGTTTCAAATTCTGAGTGGGCTGCGCCAATAGTCGTGACAAAAAGTCAAATGGCAGCATACGTATTTGTGCCGACTTTTCGACAGGCTTAAACGCCGCTCTCGAAGAATACCAATACCCCCTTCCGCTGCCAGAGGATATATTTGCGAAACTCGCCAATGCAAAATTTTTTAGCCATATTGACCTGTCGGATGCTTTCCTTCAGATCGAAGTTGATGACAAATCAAAGGAGTTACTCACGATCAATACGCATTTGGGTTTATTTCGTTAAAATCGAATGATATTCGGAATAAAGACATTCCCAGCCATCTTCCAACAGGTAATGGATAAAATGCTATCTGGCCTGAACTGTGCAACAGAATATATAGATGATATTTTTCTGTCGGGAAAGGACCAAATTGAGCATAATCGGAACTTCAAGACTATGGATTTAAAGTTAAATTTGCAAAGTGCAAATTTGCAGCGACCGAAGTTAAATACTTAGGTTATATTATATCCCAGGGCGGACTCCGACCTGACCCGGAGCATATATCAGCGATTAAGGAGATTCCAGAACCAAATATGTCACCGAACTGCGATCTTTTCTGGGCGCTATCAATTTTTACGGGAAATTCATCAACAAAATGCGTCAGTTTAGAGGGCCGTTGGACGAGCTTCTAAAGGCAAACGTAATATGGAATTGGACGTCCATCCAAACCAAGTGTTTTAACAGCCTCCAGGGTGTCCTTACTTCAAATTTGCTATTGACACACTGTTCGGCCGGGGTGCGTCTGATCCTTGCGAGAGGTAGGCGCACCGGGTCGATCTCAGTGGGAATATGCGTGTGGAAATAGAGAAATAAGAAAGTAGACGAGATTTCTCGTTATAATGGATGTAATTTTTCTGTGAATATATATATATAACCTGGTTACAATATTACCTGAATATATTCTTGAACACAGTGGAGATCGTTGGCGGCAGATGCGTGCTGGTTGGCTGTTGAAATCAAAGAGCCCGGTTGTATAGCAAGCTACAACCGTTGACCCGCAAAATCCTCCGTTTTGGAGAGGACAGGCACCCATACATCAACCCCGACATGCATATGCATGAGTGCTGACAAAAAGCACACATACACGTGCATGTACATGCATGCACATGCTTGAGGATGATGGTGTGGGTGGTTATAAATTAATTCGAGTATCGAGTATCGATTTGCAGAGTTGCATTGGGGGGGTCGCAATCAGATGCGGAAAAGTTAGGCATCCTGCCTAAACATGCCGGCCCCCCTTGCGATACGCAACATCGTTTTTCCGCCAATGACCTCCGCTGAAACGAGAAAAATTATTATAAGACTTACACACTAAACTTAATCTAAATGAGGAGTTCGTCTGCGACGCAAAATGGCCGGGAATCCTTTCCGACTTGCTTAGCATGCCACCTAAGCTAGGATGATAAAAGTTAACGGTGATGAACAGATGTAAGTGAATATTTCTTGCCATTGAATTATACATAATTCTTAAATATAGAAATTCAGAATGTAATATGTGTATAGTCGATGGCCAGTAAGGCTGGACGAAGAGGCCGAGGTCTCCGCTCCAGATTGGCACCATTTCTTGTTATTCTGTGGTTTCTGTCGTTCCGGATGGAGAGGCCGAGGTCTCCATTCCAGATTTGCGGTTTTTTTTTGTTGGTTGGACGAAGAGGCAGAGGTCTCCGTTCCAGACTCGATGGTTTTGATGTTTTTCTGGGCTGGACGAAGAGGCCGAGGTCTCCGTTCCAGCGTATAACGTGTCGTGTCGCTCTCAGGGCGACTGTGGCATTTTATGGATGTGCCAGGGCGAGTGGCCGTGAGGTTGGTTGGGTGATGCGCGTTTTCGCTGCAGCACATGCATTTCGTCAGTTGTGTATTATATTATTACCCTACAAAACACCTGGTCACAAAACCTACCCACGCCCATGCAAATGTGACTACGAATATAACCCATCACCGTAAGATGACTAGTCAAATGACGTGGAGTGACGAGAGCGTTTTTTGCAAAGTATTTAGTGCTGTGATTTCGAGCAGCTTATGTGTTTCCACAAAAACCAGCAAGATTGCGGTGTGTGGGAGGTTGGAATTGAAAACGAACCGTAGAGGCTGACGACGGTATTGATTTAATTTTGTACGACAGCTCATGACGAATAGGGAACATCGTAATTAAATTCGAAAATGTACCAACTGCCGGTGCTTGCATGCAGATTGGCGATGCGTTCTCAACGACGCGTTCTATCTGCACGTACCATTTTGAGATGGCATGCAACCCTGTCGTGTATTTATTGGTCAGCTGACAGCTGGTATGGTGAATTTGTGGCGTGCGAATATATATATATACATATATGTATTTGCTTGCCCTTGAAAATAAAAACTAGGTCACTGGGGCAGTAGCACACTAAGCCAGTAGAAAAGGTTGACTTTTTCCCATTTCGGGATTTTGTCGTGTCGGGATTCTTTATTTCGGGACCCGTATTGTTTTTGTACCGAGCCCTTATAATGACTGCTTGTGATGTTTGTTGTTGAAAACAACAAGTCCTGCCCCCAGCCAGAAAAAAACAAAAACAAGCAGTACCGAAGGCAAAAAAAAACCGAAAAAAATCAAAAAGGAATTTGTTTTCGTTTTTTTTTGTAAATGAGACCATAATTATTTTTAAATGAGGGTTTTGCCTTTATTTTGTGCATAAGTATTTTTCTGGGACTGCCCGACGCGCCAGTATGGGTCACAAAAATGCCGATCCCGGTTTTGTGTGTTTTGCGGATTTTCGGTACCCGGTTGCCTCTTGTGGTGCAACACTAATATGATGTGCCGAGCCAAGCAGGCATACATACATACCTATGTACATACGTTGGTTACAAATATGCCAACGGCAAAAGGCAAACCAAATGAACATTCATACACACAAATGTAAAGTTCTATGAATGAAGCAACCGGTAAATGGATCGAATGATTCACTTCGCCGTTGCTTCATTCTTTCATTTTTTATGCATTGTTGAGTAAGGTTGGTGATTATTGAGAAGTGAATATAATGGTAAGTAAATTTTAATACATGATTCTATAATATATTCGTTTTATTGAATAATTTTTTATTGTTAGGTATACCAGTTAGCAGTTAGAAATATACATATGGTCAAATTGGCGTCTGGGGAATCCAAACGATCGATTTATGTACCCAAAACGCGTCCGCCTTCAAACTTATCGTTGGCCAAAGGGGATTTAACAAAGATGCGTACCAGTCCCGATTCCGCTATAGAGTATAATTTTAATGCACGTAAGACATCGATGATATTTATGATTCTATTTTTGTCTGCAATACAGCTGGACCCAATATCGGCACAAATTAACCTGATAAAGAATATCCAAATATCAATTTTGAAGCATCTCATAAGCAACCTTTATCCCAGCACCACGCAATTTTAATGCGTTCATACATAGCGTAAGCTCGGGAATATCCATTGGCATGTAGTTGTAAAGGGGCATCTACGTTGCCACAAATTGTTGATGGTTGTGCTGCTCTTGCTCGGCCGAAGAAAAGGAAACAAACCCAGCAAATGTATGTACGTTTGGCATTATAACTACGCATAATTGGTGTAGTAGAATAACCACACGTTTTTCCCTATCTGGTGGAGATATTTCACCCTGACTTGATACAAGGTTTTCAGTAGAGGGTGGAGAAAGAGCTAATGACACCGTAATTGACGTCGCGAATGACTAAAAGTGATTCATATAATTTCAATTGTTCCACGCGCACAGCCTTAGCATACCGCGCTGTGGTACCCCCCCACTCATATAATTTACTTGACAGGTATTCGCTAAGTAAATATTCCCAACATGGTGCAGGTGGTGGTGCAGCATCTGGCTTGGTATTGAGACGTTATTGCAATGATGTAGTTCCACTAATACTAGTGTTACACTACACAGCTTAGATGTGACACTACATCAAGTACGTCATCATGTGTTGGCGGTCCGTGTGGTAGCTCCGATCTCAGTCTGCAAATGTGGATATTGTTTTAGACGTATAAATATACTATTGCTGAGTACGAAATTTGCAGCACAATGGATTATTTTCCTAGTTTTAGATGTGTTAAAACCCAAAAATGGACCATGTACCTTGTTTTACAGCAGTTTTGTAGACAGTTGTATTTGCGAATTGCAAATTTTTATGTAGGTATCGTCCGACACCGTGGTCCACCAGCCTCTCCTTGAGGTATCGAAATTTACGCGTTGTCTTTTCATGCCCTCAGTCACATATTTTGTGCATTTTAAACAGCAGACACAATTATGTCAAACAACTTAAAAGCAAACATATGCTAAGTGTGACTGAAAACCGTTCATGAAATAGCTTTAATTCGAATGAAATTTTAATGAACGAACAGTCCAAATAAAGCAAAAAGAAAGTCCGTGACAACTGATAGCTGCGAAATGAATTGCCGAATATCGCCTTTGGCCTTCCCATAAGACGTCTCATTACGTGGCATACGTTTTGATTCATTTTCGGATGTGTGAATCTGAGTGTAAAAAATTAATATGAATAAGTCTTAGAGGCTGCTGCAATTTAGGCGGCTTCACGATAGTGGTTGAACAATGATTTTTCTCCTCTCTGTGTTATATATTTTGGGTATGCCATAAGTCATTACGAGCCTTTGCTGTGATTCTGTCCGACCTCAAGCGACATATTGAAACCTAGTACAATTGTGGATTATCAGCCCGCGACGAGGATTTTCAGGAAAAAAAAATAAATTAATTAACTTCTCTGAAAGTGTTGAGCTTCCGTTGGAAATTGACCGTGATGAATTCACACAGTATGAATGTGCAGCCCCAACGAGAGTTCGCCAGCACTTTGATGAACGACAATCCTTATTTTGCTTTAATCTATTTACTCAAAACCGAACGAGGCTGCATTTCCCACCATTCAATGAACAGTGAATTGGGGTTGACACTGGGTCGTCATATCGACTCCCCCAATCTCGAGCTGATTATTCTCAATTCGTTCAGTTTGGAGTAGGAGTCTCAGTCTGGAAGACTTAGTCATAGCAAAATGTTTTATTACGTAACGGGTGTCGTTCTTGTAATTTTTTGTTCATTTATGCTTTTAATATGACCGATAAAATATAATAAGGAGAATGTAAGGAAGCTAGATATGAGACCTGTATATCGCAGTGGCAGAGGCAAATAAATTAATGCCCAAAAAATACGTGAAGGGTGAGCCATGCCGATGGACTGTGCTTGTGGCTAATCGACACTATTCAAACTTTTTGACGAAGATTTGGTCCCACCTTATGGTGTGCTACGCAAAAGTTTACATTCACGTATTGCCCGCTATCATTAGCATGTTCATGAATTACTCGACGTGGAACTAAGTCCGTTAGAGTAGGTGACGAAAGTCACTAAAGTGGAAGGGTAAAATTTTGGATTATAAGGAACATTTGAAAAATAAAATTTCCAATGAAAATGAGTCAACTTCCAAAAAAAAGTTGAAGCTCTTTGTATACCACGATGCCAAGGACCTGGAGACACTAGTAAATGTTACGAGTATGAAGAGGAAGCTATTCGTATTTCAAGCACCGAGAAGTGTGCAAAGGTGTTTACTGCTTTCTAAATATGTTGTATATTTATTTTCTTTGTTTTATCGACTAAACGACGAGCATTTGATTAAAAATGGCATGGCTTTAGATTTTCTTCGCGACGAATTTGTCGCGTTTAAGTTGGAGCAGGGCATGGCATATCCGGTACAAGCTCTCAACAAGGGTGGACTAGAAAACAAACTAATGGACTTTTCCCCACCAAACAAACGTACTGAAGAATATTTAAAAATAGGTTTTCCTTGAAATCATAAAACTACATACAGCGCAGGCCAGTCACGAGGCCAAGTGTGAACTTCAACAAACTCTCATCGATGATATTAATGACGAGAAAGCACACTCAAAAATCACAGCTGCACAAATTTTGGACAATCCTACTTTCGGACCTCGCTAGGGTGCTATTGCTTTCGCACAATACGCACCATGTGCAGTTTTGATATTATATATAGTTTTAAGGGTACCCTCGCACAGAAGCTTGCTTATCCTCATTGGGGGATAAAATATAAAATCCAAAATGTCTCTGTGGTTATACGACGAGCTGCTGTTGGTTACATGGATAGGTTTTGCCGCGTTCAAAATTTGTGTTGCTAACCGTACTGCAAAGCTATCTAAAAGAGCTGTATTGGGGGCGTCAGTAAATACAAGGCTATGATTAATATCTTCAAACTGCTTCGCTAGAAGCAAATATGGGTTTCTTCTCATTGTGTCAATCTATTTTCTACGTTCTCGCATTTCGTAGTCGTGATTTAACTGGAGATAGAAAATGTTTACTATTCCTACAATCACGACAAGGATACGCCATAGTCACATGCAATTTCAATCAATTACGCGTATGCCTTCCCACTGTGGCGACAGCTTTGCTGGCGTTACACGCGCCTATCAGTTGGTCTATTGTCATGCAGGTTTGGAACGTGATGCACGCCGAAAATTAGCAACAGTATATACCAATGATAAAACGACACCAGAAGAAACTTTAGAAACATTTTTTTTTGATCCGTTTTTATTAAAAATGTCAATCAACCATACCATAAATACTATGGGAATTTAGGGACTCCTCACGCTGAATTTGAACTGGAACCACTTTGCGTTGCATTGAGGAGCGATGAACATTGGTATCGCGCATGTGTACCACCTCAGATTGCCAAAGATGACATCGGAGTACACTATATCGATTATGGACACCCGGAGCAGGTAGATGCTGGTAAGTTAAGAAACTGGGAGAAAAAATTCTATGCCAATACAAATGCAGATGTCCTGAATTCAATATTCCAGTACGTACACTGCCCACAGATGCGCTGCCCATAAGTTACCAATCAAAGAAAGCCGATGAAGCAAGCGATTCAGATGCCGTTGTAATAGCGACGTAAGTGCAGCTGACACGAGCAGATGAGCCTGTATTTATCGTGAATGCGTTGGAGGTACAACAAAATCATTTAATAGGTAAGCTTCATTTTTGTAAGGGTGATAATGTTATCGATGTTCTACTGAACTCCCAATTAATAAACTCACTTCATGCGTAAGCAATTGAAAAAGGGATAATTCAAATATGTTCGAATGTATTGAATTTTTAAAAATCAATAATCTGCAATATGCATCGCTAATGTGCCACTATTTCATTAATCTTCATTGCTTATATAACGTGCCATCATGTGTTCGACTATAATGACTGACGATGGTGCTGTCATCATGTTTCGACCTTAAAGGTCGTTGTGAATCATTGTTTCAAGCTACACCGTCCCACTTCAATGTGCTACTGGTGTGTATAATATTTTAGCAAATCTTGCCATAATTGGGGTAGAGCCTTTTACTGGAAAATATTTTAAGGTCCGTTGAAATCGAAAACAAAAAAATGTTGGTAAAATTATTTTAAATTAACGTGTTGTACTAATGACTAAAACTTGTTCTTGGCTGGTTTAATGTAACATGCTAAGAGTTCTGCGATGCATGGTAAACTAAAATCATTAGCAGATATGCATGTGACGTGACTTGGTCACCAACAATTACTTAATTTGGATACAAATATGGCTGAGCGTCTTAGATATTTATGTAGCTTGTTTTTAAACCGTATCTGCACATCAGTTTTTGTCTAATTCCCATATGTTCGAATGTTAGCACTCCGTCCGGAACTACAGGACACACTCAAGCGCCAAAGCTCTTCTAAAATGGTAGTCTATAAATTGATTGTGAATACGATGTATATCGTGTAGGTTCGGTTTGGCCTGTTTCTTCACGCTGATGCCATTGATAAATGTTGAGGGGTGAAGGGCTCTCGCGACCTACGTCTCATCTACAAAATGAATTTTGGGGGTTGAAATTTTGATTGCTTTGGTGCTGCCCATTGGTGCAATTTTTTCATACCAGAAGGCTCATTTGGGCCGGCTATGATGTGGGTGGGCTAATGGCGACGTGCATTCATTCTTGTGCAGCTGGTGATAATTGTAGATTTTGCACATTCGGTAGCTGAAAAATTTGGATTGAAATGCGGAAGACAACAGGCTAATTTACGCTTTGTCGCTTGTTGGCATTTCTTATTATATATCACTTTACTCATTCGGCCGGTTGCGGTCTTAACAATTTTTTTTATTTACTTCAATCTCCTTCTCTGATTTCGTAATAAGCATCTTTCTGTAATGCCCGCTGTACAGATCGTTTGCATCAGTCGGGTTTATTGCAAAGCTCACTGGTTACTAATCTACACTGTGTACTTGACTTAGTCTGCTGTTGCAACGACCCAGAAAAAGACTCTGAAATCCTATCACGACAAATATAATTGGAGTGATAGCTTGGTTATTCTGCCTTATATATAATCTGCATGAGCTCAGCAGTTGAAGTGTCATAATAATGATGGTGAATACAGGCGTCTTTCAACAGAAGCTCTCTCAGATGCAGAAGCCGGTGCGCATGAGGAAAGGTGGTAAGTGATAACGAAATACCGAAGTGGTACGTATTCTTGGTCTCATGTCTTCATATTGTTTTGTTTGACGCTTCCTTATAAGTCATGATGGACTGCTTACCAAGTGCTGATAAACCCAATTCAGATATCGGGCTATTCAATGCTAATGCTGACTATCACCGATGTGGATTAAATAATATCCGGTTGGCCTTGGAATCACTATATATGGTGGACCAATGATAGTAACGAATTGTGATTTTAGTTAAAGAGTGAGATGAAGAGCACGTAAAGTAGAGAAAAACATTAATTAAATGTGAGATGAGCTCTGTATTTATTATGTATAACTATCCATCTGTACTTGTCTAAGGTTAAAGAAAGAGCGCTTGATGTTTGCGGGGTTGCTTTGCACCGCTAATGTGCCACTATTTCATAATCTTCATTGCTATATAACGTGCCATCATGTGTCGACTATAATGACTGACGATGGTGCTGTCATCATGTTTCGACCTTAAAGGTCGTTGGAATCATGTTTCAAGCTACACCGTCCCACTCAATGTGCTACTGGTGTGATAAGTATTGTAGCAAATCTGCCATAATTGGGGTCGAGCCTTTTTACTGGAAATATTTTAAGGTCCGTTGAAATCGAAAACAAAAAAATTGTTGGTAAAATTATTTTAAATTAACGTGTTGTACTAATGACTAAAACTTGTTCTTGGCTGGTTTAATGTAACATGCTAAGAGTTCTGGCGATGATGGTAAACTAAAATCATTAGCAGATATGCCATGTGACGTGACTTGGTCACAACAATTACTCTAATTTGGATACAATATGGCTGAGCGTCTTAGATATTTACATGTAGCTTGTTTTTAAACCGTATCTGCCACATCTGTTTTGTCTAAATGGTTGGTGATTATAAAAACATTACGACGAGAAGCCCATTATGAATATCAACTTATTAGACGTGAATTATCTCAAAGTACCCAGATAAAATGGCTCAGTATACATATGTATTTCATTTATTTAATTGTTGTTAACAATACAAATACGTTTTGTGTCTCATTTAGGTGAAAAGAAACTATACATTTAGCACAAGCA
>JARSSU010036502.1:0-24686 GCA_029619165.1 Eurosta solidaginis | reverse complement strand
TTCTTTTTGTTCATTCCTGATGTGTCCTTTTCCTCCATTCTTAAAATCATAATTTCACACACGCTCATAAAATGAAATGCAATATCAAGGCACTGTGGCAATTAAAGCAAAATATATTTAAATGCATATTTTTGGCAAATATGAAATGAATAATTGCAATTTCTCACCAGATTACTATTATCAAGATTCTCACCATAGCAAAAAGATATCTCACCACGGTAATTTGCTACCGTTGAACACTAGAAGCATATGTTCAATTTGAAAATGACATCTAACCATTTAACTGACTTATAACATGATGACGCTTAGGGAAGTAATTTGACATTTAATTAACTAACTGATAGTTGTGATTTGTGAAATTTACCAAGTTTTTGGAATATGATAAAATTGTGAGACTTTCATAGTGTATAATTAAAAATCGACCTAAATAACTTAGTTCTCGATTTCATAATTTTCATAACAATCCTTATACTATAGGCTGGATTACCCATTTCAACTTTTTCATTCAGTCGTTTTGCGGTTACTGATATGTGTTTGAAATCTATTTTAAAGAGAATCAAATATTGGTAAGTAAATTATATATATACTATAAGACCCTGCGGCCGTTGTCCTGCCCTAAATTTGGCCTACCTGCATACATTTTAATAAGTTTTTTCAGTCAGACTCTGCGCTCCCCCCTCGTTCACTTTTTCCTAATCCTTTTATTCACTCATCCCTCTGTCTTTTCGCTTCATCTATCTCCATCTTCGTCTCATTCTATCTCTTTCTCAATCTCCTTCTCTCTTTTCTCTTCTCTCAATTTCTTCTCATTTTTCTGCATCCTTTACTGCCTGTCCCAGAGAGTGGTATGTATTTTATTCCAGTCCCAGTCCCACTCCGAGTCTCAGTCCCAGTTCTAGTTCTAATCCCAGTCCCAGTCCATCTCCGGATAATGTATTACTATGTACTAAAGCACTCATCAACAGCTTTCATTTGTTATTGTAACGAATTTACTGCAAAAAACCTTATTTGCAACCTTCTACCAACGTTCCTATCGCTAAACTGTTGAATAAATAACTCCAATATTTAATAATGTAAAATCGCCTTTATTAAAGTTCTTCACAATAACACTGATTGTCGTGCCACTATTGTTGCCGCCTTTTATACTCTATGATTTCTCGTTCGCATCTTCTAGGCGCTTCCATTTCCAGAAACTACTAGTTGGCCATCAGCTATAAAATTACTACGTTTATAGCTTCTCATACGCGCGTGTATGTGTGAACACAATTACAATTGCATACATTTGAGAGCATCTCAGATAAGATATCTGCATGTGTGTGTGCGTCTCTTCAGCGCTGCGTGTACGTACATATGTGTAGATATAATGATTGATCTATTGATGTGCATACAAGTCACTGCTTAGCATCGCTTAGAGATGACAGTACCCCTTAGTGTTGCTAATATTCCTAACAATATTCTATAAACACATTCCAGGGTCACTCGGTTCCACGTTTCGTCATATCTCGAGACCCTGTATGTCGATCGCAACGAAACCTATGTATTAACCACCGCGTGAGATTTACGCAACTTTTGTGAAAGTTTGCACAAAATCGAATGACGCATCTCTTCAAACACCGGCGACCAACTAACACACATTTTAGCCTTTCTTTTTATATATATAGATTTTTATTTTTCACACTTCATTATAATATTAAAACGAAATGCAGATTTCGTTGCTTTTGAAATTCGGCTTAAAAATTGCACATGGAACAACTAAAGACTCTCCTGAGTTAAAAAAAATGTCATAGTAGGGGCCAATCCATTTTCTCTCTTGCTGCTGCAATCTCTGTTTTCTGAACTTTTTGTTATGTTTGGTATGTAGGTTCCTGGGCACTCATATAACTTTAGAAAAAAACTTTGTAAAATGGGTGTGACACCTACCATATTAAGTGGAAGAAAATGAAAAAGTTCTGCCGGGCGAAATTAAAAGCCTTGGAATCTTGGCAGGAATACTGTTCGTGGTATTACATATATAAATAAATTAGCGGTACCCGACAGATGATTTTCTGGGTCACCCTGGTCCTCATTTGGTCGATATCTCGAAAACGCCTTCACATATACAACTAAGGGCTACTCCCTTTTAAAACCCTCATTAACCTTTAATTTGATACTCATATTGTACAAACACATTATAGAGTCACCCCTGGTCAACCTTTATGGAGATATCTCGAAAAGGCTTCCACCCATAGAACTAAGGCCCACTCTCTTTTAAAATACTCATTAACACCTTTCGTTTGATACCCATATCGTACAAACAAATTCTAGAGTCACCCTGGTCCACCTTTATGGCGATATTTCGAAAAGACGTCCACCTATAGCACTAAGGTCTACGCCCTTTTAAAATACTCACTGACGCCTTTATTTGATACACATGTCATAAAAACACGTTCCAGGGTTGTTACCCTAGGTTCATTTTCCTTCATGGTGATTTTCCCTTATTTTTTCTTCATATCTCTCAACTGAGTATGCAATATTCGCCTACACCCGAACTTAGCCTTCCTTACTTGTTTTTGCATAATTTTATAGCTAACAATATTTACTTTATAAATGCGTTAAATGTACGTTATTTGAAAGCGATTGAAACATCATTTATATTACATACTAATGGAATTAGTTTTCGCTAAACCGCTTTAACGTTTATGTCCAGCCAACAAGGCACAACGGACGCATCTTCGTTGGATTAAATGGCGCCAAATGGTCATACCAAGAGCATTTAAATTAATTTCCAAGGAGTGCGGGCCGCCGTTTTCGTCTGCCTCCATAGTCGGGTTCCTATAAAAATACTTTTTGTTCGGAACATCATCTTTAATTCATATAACATGTTGGTGTATGCATAGAGCTCGTTAATAAACTCTCTTCGGTTATTTCTGTCGCCAATGCCTAGAGGCCCTTAAATCTTTCGAGGAAACGTTCACTCGAACACTGCCATAGCCACCTCATCTGATGGTTTTTTGACCCATGCTTCTGCATCAAATTGTAGTAAGGGCAAGATAAGTGAATACTAGAGCATAATTTTCATTTGCCGAGAGAGGACTAAACTTTTATATTGCCCACATAGTCCAAAGTAGCATTATTTATTGATTGTTCGCTGGCCCTCAAAGCTGATTATGGTTATTTCAAAATTGTGGCTAGGAGTGGTACGGCTGTCAGACCTATATATATAAATATGTAAGGCGCGATAACCTCCGAAGAGATTTTAGGTCATGCTCCACTTGATTTTTTCTACAAATGGCGGGACGGGACCTAATTGTTTTATGCCGGCTCCGAACGGCATCTGCAAGGCAGATAACTTTTCAACCACGCGACCCCGCTTAGAAAAATGTTCTTCTAATTGAAAAAACTTGTTTCTAAAATTTTGATGTTGCTTTGCCCGGGCCGTGAACCCAGCATCTTGGGTGTGGATGGCGGAGCATGCTACCATCACACCACGACTGTCAGCCCAAGAAGCAGCAGATGGCGTAGGTCCTAGAAGACTTCTGGTATTTGCCAAGAGGATGGAATTATTTTATAATGTAGGTCGTGGTTTTTGGTAGGTCGTTAAAGAAACTTCTGGTAACACTTTGGACTCATTCAGCCAATGAGAGGTCCTCACGCACTGTTCAGTTCAACCTAACCTAGACTAAGTACCTAGTAAAAAAGTTATAAGTTTGTTCATGTTACTAGAAGCACACTTCGACGTGCTGAATCAAACACACTATTTGAAAAAAATTTTTCTCAATTACCAAATTTTCATCAAGCATGCAAAACATTTTTTCATGTTTTCGTTTTGTATCAATTTTTTTTTCTTTTATCTGCCAATATTAAATTTGATATATGTTGGTAAAATATGTTAGTAAATGTAAAATTTTTTTAAACATCGTTTCTGTGCTCGAATATCATTTCGTTCCTTTCTTCATTGTACATAGTTGAATTTTGGTTGTACAATTGAGTCTGGTATAAACTATAAAACCTTGAAATGCACCTTGTAAAGGGGAGGCCATCGTTTATTTTTGTGCTGTATTTATTTTAATACCGACGTTCGTAAACAAACTTACAAAACCAAAAATATTTTTTATTTTATGTGGCCATATATACACAAAAAATAAAAAGAAAGTCGGCCTGTGGCAAACGTTTTAGCAACAATGAACTTGACGTTTAGAGTGCTTGCGCTAAAGGTCACATTTAAAAAGCGAATATATTTTATAAATGTGAATAGAATACATAAGTTTTTTATATATTTTAACAAGTGAGGTAAATGCAGTAGCTTTTATACTTTTTCTACCACTTTAAATATTCCGGACCCGTTGGTATACACTAAAATACCGTAGTTTACACAGAAAAGTACATCTTACACTTAAACAATAATGCCAGGTTCGAAACTTTTAACTAGTGATAAGAGACTATAAAGAAATATTAGGATGTTTGTTACGTACATATATAAACTGGTTTCTGTTACTGTTATACTTTCAAAAACTGCTCCAAATAAGCAGCCTAAGGTCACGAAAAAATGAAAACGAGTAAAGAAGTTTATCTTCGGGTGAAACCAAACGTTATATACATTTAAATGTATTAAATGAAATTAAATCTAAATATACTACTTTAAAAAAACCTAAAAATATATGCAAGGCGCCATATGCTTCCCAAGAGAATAAGGTCGAACTTCTATTCCAATATGAAGCTTTTGAAATAAACGAAAAGGATGGTTTGTAAATAAATAAATAACTAAAAAAAATGAAATTTGCCTCGTGCTCCTTTTAATTTTAGTACAAATTGGTAAGCCGAGACGTACATGCTTTACACCAACTCCGATTGGGAGCTGCAAGGCATATGAGTTTCTCTTTCCATGGCAGAAATATACTCGGACTATTTGCCAAATCACTGCCGAGTCACCGGTGACTCCGCTTGGAAAAACTTATTCTTTTCTAGAATTGAAAAGTTTTTCTAAATTTTGGTGTTCGGTGTGGTAGGCGGAACACACCAAACGCACCACGCCGCACACCATAACCATAAACTATTTATGTCCATGCAAATATCGCTTGCCCCTTTTGTTCGACTTTGCTATTGAAAGTTTTTTTATGAGTACAATGTTTTTGAATTTTCGTACCTTGTATTAACATAAGCTGAAAGAAATGGTGCTAGTAAAATTAACAAATCGGTTCTGTTATTCTTAACTTAACGGACATTCTTGAAATTGATCGAATTATGGTGAATTTGACCGAGTTTTTGTCAAACGAACAAATTAATTTAGTCATTTCAAAAGAAGAGAAATTGTCGCTCTTAAGTTAACAAAATTCTGTAAATGGACAGATTCTTAATCAATCTAACTGATTTTTTTGTTAACAGAACTGATCTCACTGGTCATTACAACAGCGATCAACAGTCAATACATGAGCAAAGTTCAAAGAGAATTTTACGCTCACTGCGCTCTTTACTTTGTACTTATGTATGCTCTGTACTATATGTATGCACATATTTACGTATGTATATGGCGGCCGCCGTGGGGTGATGGTAGCGTGCTCTACCTACCACACGGAATACCCTAGGTTCACACCCCGGGCAAGGCAGCATAAACATTTAGAAATTAGGTATTTCAATTAGAAACAAATTTTCTTAAGCGAGGTCGCCCCTCGGCACTGTTCGGCAAGCACTCCGGGTGTATTTCTGCCATGAAAAGATCTCAGTGAAAACTCATCTGCCTTGCAAATGCCGCAACATAGGTACTTTCGTACAAAGCTATCGCAACAACTTTTTTTGTCCATTGACTACTAAAACGGTCAATTACACAATAACATCTTGTTGCGATGGATAAAAATTGACAGAAATTTCGGTTGCACTGACCCGTATTTCGGTTGATTTTACCATTCTTTTTCATTCAGTGTACCTATAATTGTAATTTAGTTTTGTGTCATTATCTTCAACACCTTACAGCCCCGCGCTTGGTCGATCATGTGCACCTCTCGCCTTCTCCTAATATCGCCCAGTCTGATTGGGACGTCTACGGAGCAAGCTTCAAGGAATACACCTTTTTCCGTTAGTTCATATGCTTTTTCATTCCCATTTATTCCCATATGCCCTGGGACCCAAAATAGATGTACAGGGAAATAGATAGTCTGTTCGTCTTGCGATTGATGACGGTATACTACTTTGGCCGTATGGTCGGCGCTCAAACTGCCCGTAGGCACCGAGCCTGGTTGAGGTTGTTAATACTATGTTCTTTGCTATCAGGCGGAATGTGCAGAATGGCATACAGGGCAGTGTTACCATTGAAGTTAAAAAACATTTTTTTTAAGCGAGTGTGGCCACAACCGACTTTTTTTTCATAAATTTAATAAATAGTGGCAGAAAAAATTTTCATTCCGAGTTTCAGCAGGATATTTTCAACGGTTTAGGACTGGCGCACAGAAGAGTTAAATTTTGGTCTTCTAAAAGTAGGCAGTTCCACGATCATTTTCCAGAACTTTCCTAAATTTATATTTCTAGTCATAAAAATAACCCTGATATCAAGCTTCACTACTTTATGTATCTTTGGTAGTGAAATATCGCATTTTGTCACTTTTCGAAGTTTTCGATATCGAAGAAGTGGGTTTCGTTCGATTTCTCTAATTGCAATAACAAGCTATTCAGGATGCAGATTAAAATTATATAATATATTTAAAATTTTACTCAAATCATCGTGTTAGCGGACGGACGGATATAGCCTAATCAAACAATTTTTTGATGCTGATAATTTTAATGTAACAAAGTATGTACTTTCTCAATTTCCTTATACCACTACGTACTACCATTATATTTACGTGTTCTTCAGTTTGGTTGGTGAACAAACTTCTGATAACACTACAGAATCATTCAGTATATGTGCCTCTAGCACCGGTCAAACACACACAAAAACACAAAGTTTCATCAGTATCTGGTCAGTCACTTAGGAAGAGTTCACTGACAAACACACGTACAAATATAATATTTTATTTGAGATAATTCGCAAGAATTGGATATGCCAACGGAGCTATTATTCGCACCGTATCGCACCGTGTAATACATCTACATATGTTACTAGAAAAGCGCTTGAATAAAATAAGAAAATCCAATCGCGAATAAGTAAAATACACACAAAAGCAAATATTTCAGCTAAGTGTGTATGTATATTTATGCACATGAGCACTATCATACACGTCTAACATAAGTAATTCTAAACAATAAAAACAGGCAAGAGTTGTAGTCATAATACTAAAAGGTTTTGCACAATGCAGAAATACAAACCTAGCTGTAAAGATGGCAACAAAATAGCAAAATTGCAAGCTGGTAAACAGCTCACAGCAGCCGTCAACAAATGCAATTTCACGTCATAAAAATATAAACAAAAATGCATTCAAGCGAACATATGAAACTACAAATACAGCAAATAACTGTCATGAATGTATACCGTACGTGTTTAGGAGCTTGCCAACACACAGCAGTGAAACAGCAAACGCGGCAACTCCTCAACTACCACCGAACTAGTGCTAGCGGATGCAGAGCGGGAAATTACTAATCAGGCACTTTTATTTACGTTACGCTTCAGTCTTAACTATAAAAGCGTATTTGAGATAATAGCAGTGGCAAGTAAGCATAACTTCAAATGCAAAAAAAAAGCAGCGTAGGTTCTTTCAGTTATATTACTCTATTGGCGCTTAACCCTTTAAACGGTTATGGCCGTCCAAAAGGCGCGCTAGTCGCTTCTTCACCAACGGAGTTTACATCGTTTTCCACCTGGTCCACTTCCATAAGCGGGGTTAGATATAAATACTTTCTACACGTAGCGCCATCTTACATTCCCATAATATGGCTCAGCCAGCGCAGCCTCTGCGTTTTAATTCACTGGACTATGTTGATTTTGTCCGCGTAAAGCTCGTACAGCTCATTATTAAATCTTCTTAGGTACTCGCCATTGCCAACGCGTAGAGGTTCATAATCTTTCGAAGAACTTTTCTCTCGAACACTCCCAGAGCCGCTTCATCTGATGTTGTCATTGTCCATTGTTCTGCACCAATACGATAACGATAAGTGACTTTCAGAGTTTGATTTTCGTTTGCTTATAGAGGTATTCATTTTAAAATTGCCTACTTAGTCAAAAGCACCTTTTATTGACAGGAGTGATTCTTTGCTGATTTTATTCCTGATTTGGTTTGATGTGCCAATTTTCAAGCTTGCAAGAATTTAAGTTAAGTTTATGAATAAAGCTAATGTTTTCTTTAGATTAATAAAAATGTGCCATTTTGAGCTGCGCTTAATAATACCGGTATTTATTATTATTATAATTATTAGGCCTAGAAGCACTGCGACCTTTGTGCAGATCTATTGTGCATGACCTTTCAACCTAATTTTGCATGTGGAGGCCTTTGATGTATCTAAGTACCTCTTCAGGCTTTTTGTTCCATATCACATGGGGAATAGAGTCACACTACATAGGTAGGAGCCTCTGTCTTGCCAGAGCGACGTATTCGCATAGAATATAAACCGGCATTTCATCCTCAGCTCACAGAAACGACAAATTTGAATGCTGGATAATTTAGCTTACTTTGGTGATATCGTAGACCACAGTGTCCGGCAGGCTGCTATTGCATGGATTTCTGTCTGAAATATGGTGGGGTAGCATCGCATTGGTATCGATTTAGTATTAACAATGTTAGAAAATCTATTAATTCTAATGCTACAGTAAATGGCTTACATTTTGTCGAATGACCATTGTTCGATAATACAGCTGCACATCTATTCGGCACAGAATCCACCAAATGCTTGTATTTCCTAGAGGAATGGCTTTCCACGCCTTTACTTCACAGCTGTTAAGAGAAGAATTCCGACACATTGATTTTGAACTTGTGAACAAAGGAAGTATTTTCGAGCCTTCGTACACACGCTCGTCGTCCTCTCGAACCATATTACCCGATTTTGGTTGCATCGCACCATAAAATATTGTGCCACTTTTGAACTAACCAGTGCAAGTGCTCTTCGTCAAGTTCTAGTTTGCACATGCCGGGGTTGAAGTAGATGCACCCGTTTTCGGCTTCTGCCAAAAAGTTTTCAACTTCTTTCTGATAGTGGACAAGTTAACATAAAAATTTAATTCTTCCTTAATTTTTTTCAGGGTGTACTGACTTTAGTAACACAGCGACTGGTTATACAGGTACAAAAGTATCGATATAGATATAGACTTCCATATATCAATATCGGTGTCGAAAAAAATTTGATTAAGCCTTATTCATCCGTCCGTCCGTTAACATGATAACTTGAACAATATTGAGATTTGGTATACGGGCTTATTTAGACCCAAAATAGATTGGTATTGAAAATTAGTGAAATTGGATGCTGAACACGCCCATTTTTTGTAAATATAACATTTTGGAAACATAGAAAACCTGATTATTAAGTAAATAATACATTATATAATGCTGAAATTTTATGTGTGGACTGATATTAAGACTCTTGATAAAAATTGGAAAAACTTTTTTTAAATGGGCGTGGCATCGCCCACTTGCAATAAAATAAATTTTTTAAAATATCATTTATCATAAATCAAAATCCGTTAAATTTGTCATAACAAAATTATATAGAGCAGAGCGATTGCCTTTACTAAAAGGAATGTTTCGAAGACAACTTAACGAAATCGGTTAAGGACCATGCCCAATTTTATATAAAAGCTTTTTTTCTAAGCTCGTGGACGAATAAAATAAGCTATATCTTTGTGAAAAAAAATTTTTGAAATAGTCGTGGCACCGCCCCTTTTATGACTAATGAGTTTTCTATGTTTCGGGAGCCATAACTTGAAAAAGAGTTACCGAATAGTTATAAGTTTAAGTACAAGCATTTTCCTTATAGCAGGAAATATTTTTAGTACAAATGGACGGAATCGGTTAAAGACCACGCCCACTTTTATATAAAAAGGATGTTTAAAAGGGTCGTAAACTAGAATAATAGGCTATATCTTAGCTAAAGGTGGTTTTGTATTAATGATATTTCACTAACCAAGTTTTATTGTAAGAGGAATTCGGGAGATTTTTTTTTAATGGGCTGTTCCACGTCTTATGTAAACCAGTAATTTATCTGAAAAGAACTATACAATTGAAGTTCATTCTGAGTATATAATGTTCGGTTACACCACAATTTAGACAACCTTACTTGTTCTTCTTGATCTTTGTTTCCACACTAAATTTATCACTATTGCATTTTAACTAAACACTATAATGAGAATTTCAATTTAAACATTGTTTCCTGTCACGCTGATGCTGCATCTTTCCTATTAAATTGCTTTTGTGTTTATATGCTTTTTATATCATTCAGTTTTCGCTATTATTGTGCATTTGATTAATCCCCTTTTTCCTGACTGAAATGAATTCCTGCAGTGAGCTTGTTGCTTCCATCTTTGCGAAAACGACGTGCACGCTTTTTGATATTAGAGCTTACTAACTCGCGTGTTTACCACTTGCTTTGCTATTTTCAGCACTTAGTTCCTAATTTTCAACTTTTCGCTGTTTTTATATTGTTGTTTTCTTTCAGTTTTTCTATTTTTATTACATAGATTTCAATTTATCTACCACAGTGGTGATAGTAATGAGCGTAAGGTGATATAAATGGTGCACTATTTCTAAACGTTTGATGCACTTAAGATAATTTAATTGGATATTTCTCCCAATTCTGCAATTTATAGACTTCTTATTAAGAAACAGAGAATTTTGATCAAAACATTTTCGTTTTAACTCTTTGATATCTAAACTTTCACCAACAATTTTCATAACGCGTAAATGTCGACTCACTAACAAAGATTGATACCACAAGAGAACATGCACCATACTTCAAAAGTCCCACATGGCGTATGAGTAATATTTTAATTGAATAAATATTGTGCACGTTCCTGAATCAAATTGTTAACTTACCAACTAACAATCGTGAATCGCTCAATTTATTTACATCACAGGTGGAGCCAATCGTGTGGTGTTCGACTCAACAATCAACGTAGACCTAAGTACGCCTGACACTGAGGGAGATTAAATTTTGGTGTGTAAACATCTTTCTGGACGGTATGGGCGACGAGCGCCATCACATACAGAGGAAACAGACTACCTGATTCCATATCTGCACTTAGAAGGGGCTGTAAGAGCCACAATAGAAGTTGTAGGTTGACGCAAGGGTGCCCGAATGGCGGACGAAGCGGTACACGTGTGCACCGATGGTTCAAGATTAGTGAAAGGATTAGGGTCTGTGATATACTGGCTGATAATCCGAAAATAAACATATCCTACAAGCTGACAGATCATTGTAACATTTATCAGGCGGAAATAGTACCCGTAACCAAAGCAGTAGAAACACTGGAAGAAAATAGCTTACGCTGCATTTTTATATTTACAATCAAGCAGCAATTAAGGCAATAATCTAGCATAGCACAGCATATTAAAGTGTGTTAAGAGTGTAAGCAATCCCTGGAAGAATCGAGATAGGAAAACCATACATCTTTATTTGGTGCCAGGGCATATGGAAATAGATGGGAATGAAAAATTGTATTAAGGTGGACGTCCCAATTAGATTGAGCGAGATTATGAGAAGGCGAGAGGTGCACATGATCGACCAAGCGGGAAACGCGTGGACCCAAGAGTGGGGCTGTATATTTATGACGTGTATTTTGACTGAACACTGCCTTCTGGCGTCACATGCCTTTAAATAATACTTGGCAGATGCAGGAGGTGCAGGATAGAGAAAGAAATAATCGAGCATGTTTTATGCCTGCGCTTGGCAGGCTAAGACTCCAGCCTTTAGGAGTGATACGGCCGTCGCTTTCTATTCATATATGTAATATGTGTTCCAAATATGAGCCAAATGGACCACAAATACGATTTTTTTAAATATCTCAATCCTTGCGCCACCTATCGCATTTTTTTCTTATTATTGCACTGTCATCGGGTTCTAGACTATATTCCAAGTTTCTAGCTTGCAGCTTATCGGGAAATTACCTAAATTTCAATTACAAAATTCTGTTCGATACACAGAGTCAAGCTAAATAAAACCGTTTAAAAAGATATTCGCAGACAGCTAAAACGCTGATTTTTGTATTCTGAAGCATTATGGGGCCTTATTATGTAACTCGATTCAAAATAATTTTCTTTTAAGAAAAAAATGTATGTAATTTGACAGCTTTTCACATACCACTAAGTCTCTGAGGATAGTCTCGGAAAAATCAAGTAAAATATTGCTCATACGACATGGCGGTCTATTGAAGTAACACCATGAATATGAATATTTTTTTTTCGATAAGCCCTTTCGAAAGGTTTTTTGTTTTGTTTGTCTAAGTGCGGTCATATATGTATGTACCTTGTTACTCTCTTTAAGTAATTTTCTACCGGGAATAGCTTTTTTAAACCGAACTCCTGCGATTATGGGTCTGTTGACAAGAACATACCACAAAAGCTACGTATTGTCGATGTACAACTTTATCCTAATTTATATCTGCTTCACTTATTTACTTTTGTGGTTTTAACATTATAAGCATACATATCAAAAAAGTATCACACACCTACATATAAGTGTGTATCAATTTGTATTTATGCTGAACTAATTTTAATAAGAATGTGCGCTTTTACCGTAATACCATCAAATTAGATCAAAAGAAAAGCCTGTAAGTGCTTATTATAGCAAAGCCATAGATATTTAGTATTATAGGTAATAAAGTCATAAAGAGAAGGAAAATCGAGAAACACGCGATATTATGATATAAAAATATAAAAGGCCAAGTAGCCGGAGCTGTTTTTTCACTATGAACGAATAATAAGTATGTATGAAGCTCTAGAGGTAAATACGTATTTATGGGGAAAACGTCGATAATTGCTTTAATAAGAACTACAATAAAAAGCGAAGTATAATTTGAAAAAATTAATGCAAGCTGGGATAATGAATATAGTATACAAGAAGATATGCGAATAGCATGAAAATTAGTATTAAAAAATTACAAATATCCAATCGAATGGAAAGGAAATAACAAAATTGAGGGATAAATATTTTTTCACTATTTTCCAGGTTTCGTCGAATTTCGTACTGTGTGTATGAACTTATTTATAAGAAGACTATACCAAACATGTATTGAAACACACCTGAAAAGTAATTATGAGTTCATTAGCTTGACTCTGTGTAGCGCCCGGCCGGTTCAAGTTTTTAGTCTTTATGTAATTGCCTATTATTTCTCATTTAGGATATTCATACCTGAGAATCAGATGTCGGGTTGAAAGTCAACGCGGATAAGACGCATATGGTCTTGTTTACAAAGAAGTACAAGGTCCCAAATTGGATCAGGCCTAAGTTAGGAGGGGTTACCCTACGGGAAAAACCTTGCAAAATATATCTAGGAATCATCCTAGACAGCAAGCTATCATGGAAGCTCAACGTAGAGGAGAGGGCGAAGAAGGCTTCAAGGGCACTTTATGCATGTAAAAGAATGCTGAGGTGTACGTGAGGCTTATCGCCCTCTCTTTCTCATTGGGTTTTTACATCGAGATTATAAGCCCTATCCTATACTATGGAGTTCTTGTTTGGTGGAAAATCACACAAAAAACAACATACCCCAAAAAAGTTTAAGGGGTATACAGACTATCAATGTTTAGCATTAGGGGAGCCCTGAAAACAACCCCGACAGCTGCACTGTATGCCATTCTGCTCATTGCACCTGTAGACCTGGTAGCAAAGAATATAGCGTTAATAACTGCAACCAGTCTGGGTGCCTCGGGGCAGCTTGAGCGACTACCATACGGCGATAGTAGTATAGCGTCATCACGAACGGACTACCTGATTCCCTATCTGCACTTCGATGGCGATCTTAAGGCCAAAATAGAGGTGGACGGTTGGCGCAAGGGTGCTCAAATGGCGGACGAGGCTATACATGTGTACACAGATGGTTCCAGAGTAGTGGAAGGACTAGGATCTGCGGTATACTGTGCTGATCGGAAATAAACAGATGCTACAGGCTGCCGGATTACTGCAGCGTTTTCTAAGCGGAAACAGTAGCCGTAACCAAAGCAGTAGAAACCCTGGAAGAAAATAACCCAAGCTGCAATCGTGCTAACTTTTATATTTACAGTCAAGCAGCAACTAAGGCAATAATATCGTATAGCACAGAATCTAAATGCATATTAGAGTGTAAGCTGTCCCTGGAGAGAATCGGGACAGGGAGAGGCATACATCTATATTGGGCCACAGGGCATGTGGGAATAGATGGGAATGAAAAAGCGGATGAACTATCTGAAAAGGGCGCATCCCTTTAAGCTTCCTCTGTAGACGTCCCAATTAGACTGGGCGAAATTAAACGAAGACGAGAGGTGCACATTATAGACTAAGCAGGAAATGCGTGGGTTCAAGCGCGGGGCTGCAAACTGTCGAAGATTATGTGTAGGTCTTACAACTTTAGACTAACAAAGTTGCTTCTATCATTAAAAAGAGAGGATTGTAGACTCATGACCGGTATTCTTACTGAACACCGCCTTCTGGCGCAACATGACTTAATATTGGGCTTGGTCAGTGAAAGCAAATGTAGGAAGTGCGGGCTGGAGGCGGAAACGATCGAGCACGTTCTGTTCTCGTGCCCTGCACTTGCCAGGCTAAGACTCCAGCTATTACGAGTGATAGAGCTGTCAGGTTTGGAAGCAGCAAGTGGCTTAAGTCCTAGGAAGCTTCTAGTATTTGCCAAGAGGACGGAGTTATTTTATAACATAGGTCCTGGTTTTTGATAGGGGTTTTCAGTTTGGTCGTTAAAACAAACTTCTGGTAACACTACGGACTTATTTAGTCTATGTGAGGTCCTCATGTACCGGCCAGTTCAAACAAACCTAACATCTCATTTAGTTCATTTAGTGACTCATTATTACAAGGACCCTTTCCTGACCATTTGACAAAACTTTCACATCTCTGCTGTTTTCCTTGCATATATATATATATATATATATATATATATCGTTAGAAAAGTCTAAATACTTTCGTATATGATTCGCAGACAAACTGAAAAATGGCTTATAGGCTTGAAGGTGACCAAAAGTACGAAGTACGTTTTTCATCCATAACTCCCGATTTTGGAGATGTACCGGTACCAAAGTTCATAGTACACGCCAACACAACTCTTTGTGACACATTCTGTTTGTCAGAAAATTAGCTCTGGGATCTTAGTATATACAGCCAAATTCTAAATATTCCCTCGGAATTTAGTTCTCGTGGTTTTTTTTATTCCCGCGGAAAACTTCCTCATATTGTTTTCTCCTATGGAGAACAATAATCGGGGAAC
This sequence comes from Eurosta solidaginis, assembly GCA_029619165.1. Taxonomy (NCBI): domain Eukaryota; kingdom Metazoa; phylum Arthropoda; class Insecta; order Diptera; family Tephritidae; genus Eurosta; species Eurosta solidaginis. Next base: position 9,382 of record JARSSU010036502.1, on the reverse strand, counting down.
AGGAATTTCGAATTTTCAAAGTCAGCTGTTTTGTCAATTGAAATTTCGTTGCATATTTCTTCTTTTGTTTAAAAAATTTAAAAGTTTAATTATCGTTGCTAATTTGTTTTAAATTATGATGTAAAGTATAAGCAATGCGTAGTACTGTATTTCATATGTTGTTCACTGAAAGGAGCAATGAATTGGTGTCACAGCAACATTAATGGAGGAGCATTAGAATAAGAAAATGACGGGTTAATAAAAATCCGCTGGAGTTGCGAGCTTCCACACAGCAAACCAATTTTCTGGTGGCCAAGTGGAGTTGAATTCGTCTTTCGTCCTATAACAAAATCTATTCAAGCCTTCTTAAAAAGTCCTTCCGCAATTTCTAGTTGGCTGCATCAAATATGCCGAGAGCTCCTCCGTTGCTTATGACAGTAGTAGAATGTACATATTTTAGCACGAATTTGTACAAATAAGTGTTCTTTATTAAAAGAACCAATTTACTTTAAGTATTTTGATGCATTCCTTTTAATTTAACAAGTGAAAAAACTCCTAAGAAATGGCAAAGAAATCTCCCTCTCACTCACAATCATAATACCTACTTTTCTCCCATAACCGGTTTCCGCATTGTTCATCATAAGAGGAAGGGGAGAAGCAAAAAAACTTGCAAGGAATTTTTGTTTAGAATTGGGCTGACGGTGGCCACCGTGGTGTGATTATAGCGTGCTCCGCCTACCACACCGTATGCCCTGGGTTCACACCCCGAGCTAAGCAACATCAAAAAAAATAAAATAAAAATTAGAAAAGCGTTTTTCAATTAGAAGAAAATTTTTCTAAGCGGTGTCGCCCCTAGGCAGTGTTTGGTAAGTGCTCCGAGTGTATTTCTGCCATGAAAAGCTCTCAGTGAAAACTTATCTGCCTTGCGTATGCTTTTGGGAGTCGGAATAAAACATGTAGTTCCCGTCCGGCCAATTTATATGGAAAATCAAGAGGAGCACGACGCAAATTGGAAGAGAAGCTCGGCCTCAGATCTCTTCGGAGGTTATCGCGCCTTGCATTTATTTTTTTTATAGTGAAAATCTGGGTCACAAAATCAAAAACTAAACACGCTGTTAGTTCAACCATTTTGTAACGTGGCTTAGAAATTAATTACATAACTAAAGTCTCAGAAGAAAAATAAAAATGTCATCACATACCACAATCAACTATCGCTATCTCTCTAAATTAAGTATTCGTTTATCTCCCTAGTGAACTTTCACATTTCAGCCGTGTAATTTCTTACAAGATTGACGTCCGATAGGCACTCACAGCATTTGTTCAACTTGTTTTCCAATTTATGCATTTTAAGATATCTAACAACAAAAAATAGGCAAAACTTCAAGACTACGAAACAAACTCGATGTGAAAAATAAGTATCAGTAGCATGATGATAATAAAAATGCGGGCGAATAATAATATGTATTAGAAAGGTTTCATACAGTATGTCTACTTACAGTACAGATATTCGACATAAAAATATATTCACTTGCTCACATACACATACGATATCGTAGGTACATACGTACTTACAAACTCATATTCAATTTAACTTTACAAGGCAATAAAGGTCATTGAATCCTAAAGGGCGCAAAACAAGGAAAGCGGGCAACATATTACACTTATAGAATCAAAATGCCGAAGTGAAAGCTAAAAGATGAATAAATGTTTAGAAATGCTGACACAGCATGTTGAAAAGCTAACGACTTACTTAAACTCACTAAAACTACAGATAAGATAAATGTAAGCGTAGGCTATATTGGAGGATATACCCTTAGATTCGAATAGTTAATAAGCGAAATGACAGAGAAAATTTTAGGCAGAAAACAATGAATTTGCGTAAATTGTGGTATGAAGAGAAATGAAAATGTAAAGATATTTTAATTTAAATATGTATACTTTTGTTAGGGTTGGTGGAAAAAATTACATGTATTTGTTTTTCTTAAGTGTTTCACACATTTCGTAAGCAACTCTTGAGTATGAAAATGGGAAAGTGCGACAAAAATATCTCACCCATTAACATTATAAGCTCGTGCTCAATTATTACATGCTAGAATTGCTTGGCAGCAAACATTTTCTGTGTCTCATCCAAGAAAAAAGAATTTGAATTTTTTTTGGCGCACCCTAATGTGTGTGTATCTATGCATGACTATAATTGCTTTGTTTTGTAACGAAATGCCAGTATGCTATAAAAATGTACTCTCCTTTGGCGTTACTATTTTATGATTTCGGTATTTTCAGAAGTGCGGTAAAATGATGAAATCACCGATGTAGTCAAATTAACATAAAATGGTAATCATATTTGCTTTTGTAACATTTGCGTGTATGCTTGCAAATGTGACCAGGCTCCTTTTATAGGAAACGAGCATTCCCACTCTTATTCATATTCAAGCTTGTATGCATATTTTGCATATGGGGTATTCCATCCCATTTCGACCAATTTTGAACACAAATTTTCAAATTTTTTCATCCAACTCAAAAAAAGTTACGAATTTTTAAAAAAACACCGTTTTTGTTTTCAAAATGCTATAAGACGCAAAAATTGACCGTTGGGATCTTTTTTTTTAATTTTTTTTAGACGTACTTTTCGGAAAAAATACAAAAAATTAAAAAAATTTTTTTTATGTAATTTTTTAGTTTTTCGAGATTTTTCGAATTTCGCCATTTTTTTTTATTTCCACAAAAAACTTCAATCAATGCTGCAATCATCCCCACTAATCCCGGAGTGGGCCGATTTTTTTTGTTTTTTATTTAATTGAAAAAAAAACTTTAAACATTTTTTTGTATTTTTCCGAAAAGTACATTTAAAAAAAATTAAAAAAAAACGATCCTAAACGGTCAATTTTTGAAAAAGTTATAGCACACGATAAATTCATAACTTTTTTGAGTTGGATGAAAAAATTTGAAAAAATTCTGAAAAACGTCTTTCGTAAGCTAGAAAAAGAAGAAAAACTTTCAGCCAATTCTAAAGGGGTCGGGTTCAAAATTGGTCGATATGGAATGGAATACCCCATATATATTCACGTGTTTATAGAACTAAAATTTCAAGAGTTTTAAACTTAACACAATGGAAAACAAGTAAGGAAGGCTAAGTTCGTGTGTAACCGAACATTACGTAACCATCTGTACATTTGAAATGCTGTTGCTGTTTGCTTTGTGTGCTTAATAGTGTAACAAGGCTGCGCAATAATACATATACATATGGTTCTATTCGAACTAATTTTTCTTCGAGTTATGGCTCGCGAAACATAGAAAATTGCTTAGTCGTAAAAGGGGCGGTGTCACACCCATTTTTTTAAATTTGAAGTTCTATTTATTGTTATAAATCCACTTGGGAAATGAAATACCATTGATATAAAGCTCTATTTTGCAAAGATATATCTTATTTTATTCGTCCACGTCACTTTTAAAAATCTTTTACATAAAGTGGGCGTGGTCCTTAACCGATTTCGTTAAATTTTCTTCTTAAAGAATTTTTTCAAATTTTTATCAAGAGTCTCAATATCAGTCCACACGTCAAAATTCAACATTCTAGGTATATTATTTACTAAATAATCAGGTTTTTGTGTTTTCCAAAATGTTATACATATAAAAAGTGGGCGCAGTTATCATCCGATTTCGCTCATTTTCAATAAAAATCTGTTCTAGGCCCAGGTAGGCTCGTGTACCAAATTTGGTGAAGATATCTCAATATTTACTCAAGTTATTGTGTTAACGGGCAGACGGGCGGACGGACGGACGGACATGGCTAAATCAAATTTTTTTTTCGATACGGATGATTTTTGTATATGGAATCGATTCCTTTATACCTGTACAACCAACCGTTATCCTATAAGAGTTATAATACCCTGTGTACAAGTACAGCTGGGTATAAAAAATCTAAGTAGAGTTGAAAACGCTATATTTAGAGACACAGATTTGATATGGTATTTGACCCATACAGTAAAAATCAACTATTCCTTTTCTATCTGATTACAAACGTATTTCGAAACATCTTACAAAACTTCAAGTACATTGTTAGGAGAAGTTTCTTTGAAGCTGATTGTGTGATTTATTTTACTCAGTAATACCGGACACTTCTTCTATGCAACTTCTTAACCAAATACTTGAAAAAACAGCGCTGGCAGGAGGTTGTACCCGCTATAGTGCAATTATTTTAAGAGCGCAATATCGCTTACTTGTTGACGGTGGCTAATGACTTAGGAAAACGCGTGGTAAATTCGTCTTTGGACTGAATAGAGAAGCAAAATATGTGGAGCCAGCGAAACAGGGCGTAGTTCTTGCTATATTTTAAGAAAGAGTCGGCGCATTAGCGCATTTACAATCACATCCCTGTTGGGGCTATCAGTTTAAGAATATTGACTTCCTTCAACTTGAAACCGGCACTACCCTGTAGGGCAAAAACCCACTAGTTGTGTACTAGAAGAATACTACTTTGTCAAAAATTTTAGCTGGTTAGAGTTCTCTTTTTTTTCATGTAAAACTAGAAAAACATAGGTAAAGCGTAATAAACTCCGGAGAAATTTAAAGCCGCGCTTCTATTCCAATTTTCGTCGTGCTCCTCTTATTTTTTCCTACAAATTGACTGGATGGGTCCTACTTGTTTTATGTCGACTCCAGATGGCATCTGCAATGCACATAAGTTTTCACTGAGAGCTTTTAATGCAGAATACATTCGGAGCTTGAACCAACTATCTTCAATGTGATAGGTGGAGCACGCTACTAGACCTCTCGACTCCGAGCGGAGTCCGCAGGGCAAACGAATTTTTACTCAGACGCTTTTCATTACATAAATACACTCGGAGCGTTTGCCAAGTCACTTCTCGCTTAGAAAAACTTTTTTCTGGTTGAAAAAACTTGTTTCTAAAATTTTGATGTTGTTTTTCCTGAGCATGCTACCAGCGCCTACGACGTCGCCATGCTTATGGAGATATTTCCTTATCCTTCTGGGAGGCGGGGTTAGCAGCGTTGTCTGCTCAGTTATTTACTGATAACAGCGATTACCGGGCGCGACCTACCGAGGGTATTTACCAAATCATTGTGGATTAGGCTAAGGACCGTCTATGTTATCGGGAAGACCGGCTGAGTTGTATACATAGGCGCAGTCTGTAATTGTAGTGCCTATGGAGAGGTTTCCTTGTCTTTCTGGGAGGTGGGGTGATATCAAGTAGTTGTTTGTTTGTGGCATTTCTGGTAAAACTTTATGTTCGGAATTTCACTATGCTACTTTAAGTTAAGCTCTTCTACCTCACAATTTTGGACGTATTCAGTTGTCATAAGGATGTGTAGAACTGAGTGAAGTATTTTATTTATTTTATTTTATTTATTCAGTCTATGAACATACAGTTCTTACAGACTGCCAATAATGGTAGATAAAAAAAATATTACGACAAAGGTAACAAAATATACATGTAAATATATAGTATAAAATAAATAATAAGTCATTATAACTAACAAATTAAAAACAATTAAATAGCTGACTTTAAAATATATATGACATGCCCTCTGCATTTACCAGTACGTGCATTTCAGTCAACCAAACAGACAAATCACTTTTTTTAGACAAGGGGGAAGAGCTGAACATTCTATGTCTTGGAGTAGTGCACGATGGCTGACTGTGGTGAAAGATTTTAACAGGTCAAGTGGGGGCGTAGGACGTTTGACGCGTAGGTATTGATACGCATTTTACGGAAGCTGGCTAACCAAATACATACTGGCGTTTAAGTGAGGAATGCAGAATAGTTTCCAGTTGTTCTCTACTGGCTAAAAGAATAGTATAAATATATACGACTCACCATCGTAAGCTGACTTTGGTAGTGGGATTAACCTTATTATTCTTCGTTATTCTAGGATGACAAAGCCTTAAGCGGTAAGCAGAAAACATGCGTTAGGTGGTTAAGTGCTTTAGCATCGGCTATAGGTATTCCGTTTGACCTATTGACTTAGTAGCCTTAGCGTTTTTAATGGCTTCTTTAATATGCAAAGATAACACTAGGTATTAAGTGCTTGTGTTTGTGTTTATGCGATTAGTACGACACCCAGCATTGTTAAATTAAGTATGCATTGCAAATCGCCGGCAGTAAGCGCCCGCGCATTTCATCGATTCCGACAGACAAAATTATTGTCAAAGGACTATTTAAATACTTATTAGTATGAATAGTTCTACACAAATCTTGTCAATGAACTAGAATATTTGCTGACAACTTCGGCTTTACTGCAAGCTCAGTTGAAAAACTAAAAATAACTTTTGCCAACAAGTCCTAATATGGCCTCAAAAAGCTAAAGAATAGTAAGATTCTCTTCGGACGAACATAAACTACGCTTAACAATTCGCCTGTCCTGTCTTTATGTAGGGCTATGAGTGATGATCGGTGTCGAGAGAAATTAATTTTTGGAGTGCTCTGAAGAATATTTTTTCTGGAGGATTTATGCTCGTGTTTCGTAATGCGGTCGTCAAATATCGATTGAGGTTTCTCGAGGCAGATTGAAACCCCAAAGGCTTAAGTGCTAGATCATGTTAGCGAATGACGAAGACGCTCGGCCCTAGAAAGTTTTTCTAGCGACTCCCGAATTTGTAAACAGAGGAAGAATGATTCCTTCACCCAGTTGGTAGAGGTAGTTTGAGGAAGATAGCCAATTTTTTTGCGACGAGTATACTATCAAAGAGGTATAGAAAATTTCTCTTATGACTTTGTAATAATAGTGTTATAAATTTGGTATCACAACAGAAGTTCAAAAAGAATTACAATTCTTATTTACGTGCTATTGGTTTGTTTCGAAAAGCTATCGGTTAATTATGAAAATTAATAAACTATTTACTGCGGAGTTACCGATATATTATTAGGAGGTTATCACTTTTTAATCAAAAAGTAATAGATTTTTTATCAAATAGTGATAGTTTTTTATAGAATGTTTATACACTTATTATCGATAATTTACACTAATTATCGAAAATTTATCAATATTGTATCACAAAATTATCCAATTGTTATCAAAATGTTATCGATCGTTTATAAAAACTTTGACGTGATATCGAAAGTCAGCGATATTTTTACGAAGGTTTAGCAATACGTCAGCGCCGTGTTTTCTATAGGTTATTGACGAGTCGTTGATCGAAAAGTTATCGCTTTTTTATCGAAAGTTTATAACTAATTAACGAAAATGTATAGACTAATTATCGATAACTTATAGACTAATTATAGAACATGGACAATATTGTGTCACAAAATTATCCAATTGTTATCAGAACTGTCTCAAAAAGTTACAGATTTTTTATAAAAACTTTGACGTGATATCGAAAGTCAGCGATGCTTTTTCGAAGGTTAGCAATACGTCAGCGCCGGGTTTTCTATAGGTTATGACGAGTCGTTGATCGAAAAGTTATCCCTTTTTTATCGAAAGTTGATTGACTAATTATCGAAAATTTATGATTATTTATCGATAACTTATAGACTAATTATCGACAATATATCAATATTGCATCACAAAATTATCCAATTGTAATCAAATACTTTATCAAAAAGTTATCGATATTTATAAAAGCTTTGACTTGATATCGAAAAATTATCGATGTTTTTTCTAAGTTTTGTAGCAATATGTCAGTGTCGTGTTGTCTATAGGTTATCGGCGAGTCATTGGTTTTTGTTACTAAGCAGATACCGATAAAAATTCAACATAAATCCAATGAAATATCGGAAACTCGTCCTTAAGCAAGCCAATAAGAAGCTGTCGATTTGGTGATTAGAAGCCCTTAAAAGCCCGTTAACTCGGAATTACCTACTTATCGATAACGAAGCCCTGTCACTTTCTTAAGATTTGTGTATATCAACCTAGAACATCAAACATACTTACTATGAAAAGAAATTTGCAAAGCGAAATTGCCGTTTTTTTTTATATATATTTTTGGCCGACACAGTCACACCGGTGTCTGCCAGGGAAAAGAATAAAAGTGTTCAACTTGTTACAGTTGTCTATGACTAAAATTAAAAAAACCTTCTTTTGTATTTTTTTTAATTAAATTTATAAAGTTAAGAGGTCACGGAAAATGAGTTTAAAAAACTTTTTAAAAATGTATTTTGAGAACAGAATATGAAAAGTTACCCCGGGAATAGTCGGCCAAATCAGGGTTAAGGAAAACAAAGTAAAATTGCTATTATCTACTTACCATTATTTTAAACAACGATTTTTCAAGTGTTGTGGTTAAAAAACCAGAGCCACGTAATTGATTAGACTTTATTAATATACACATAAATAGTAAGTTTTATAGTTAGAATATATACTAAAACAAAAAATAATCCCTGAGCGGTGCAATTGGTATGCAATCAAAACTTACCTGGTGGCCTAACGTGACGATACGTTACCAATTGAATGCTCTAAGTCGACATGCCTTTGAAATTTCTATTATAAGTCATTCACTGGTGTCTTGCTTCAACATCAGCTGACCACTCGGAGTCATATGTAGCAACAAACACCATAGACTCATGACACTTCCGAACAAGTCTGTGCACTGTATGCCTTTGAGCTGACCAGCACTGCAAGCATCAGGGCAGTCACCTAAAGTTGGCTTGCTGGTGTACGTTTTCTTGTATTTATTTTTTGGGGGTTCTGGCATTTCACTCATCGGCATTGTTAAAGCGCAATAAGGGACCAGAGGAGTTGAACAATAGACCGAATTAGTAAAAGATTTGCTCAAAATCGGCAATTCACGTATGAAAAGGTGGGCATTTGTTCGTCATCAATTAACGCGGGAAATATTGTGAATAAAAAAGAATGATACCTGCACAGCTAACCTATCATCACAAGGAATATATGCGAAATGAAACCCGGACTCAAGTTTTATGAAAACCGATTGTGCTTAGAAGAGGATCGTCAATGCAACTTCGAGATGTCCAAATTTTTAAAACTGCTTTAGGGCAAAAGAAAACGAGGGGTTAATCGCATACGCCGACGAGTTGAAGCTTCAATAGAGGTTAATTCCTGGGCCAACAATAAAGAGTCATCCAATACGGCACTTGCGGCATAAGGTAGAACCAAATATTGGGGGTAAACACAGGAAAACAAAACTGTCTATTTAAGCGTACACGCGATAAATTCTCGCTGGAGCCAATATTTTACATGATATTAACATAAGTAGGTGTAAAGGAACTGAGGGGGATCAAACAAAAACACATCAAAAAAGTTTCGGTAATAACTTGAGAGTTTTACTGGTTCATGCCAAATCACCCTAGGATGGTGGATGGCTAGTACCTTATGTTGATTTTTCCAACTTATTATCTCATCCTTCCAACTTACCACAACCCCTTTAAAACCCCAATCCTTTTAACTTTTTAAAATTATATCTATCATTTATTACTTCCAACTATAA
>JARSSU010036501.1:0-15363 GCA_029619165.1 Eurosta solidaginis | reverse complement strand
ACAAAGAAACGGCTTGTCCGAATTAACAAAATTTTAATGTCCGAGTTTAACTAGTTCTGTCGGAATCAAAAAATAACAATAGAGATTTTAGTTTTATATATGTACTTTTATGGTAAAACTTCGAAAAATAAAAAGGATGCATGATTCGACATGATATTGCAATAGGGATACCTGAGAACTCAAACATTTTCACCTAGGACAATTTTTGACCCGAAAAAAAAATTATTATTTTCCGTCCTTGATTTATTTATTTATTTATCTTCAATGAAATTTGATTTCAGGCTTGCACAAGTTCTTTTAAATGTAGGCGGTGCCACGCCCATTTCGCAAAATTGTATTAAATATGTGACTTGCGTACCTTGGTAACTGTCTAATTTTTTTTCAAAATTTTCGATATCGAAAAAGTAGGTGTGTTACTGTATTTATAAAAAAAACGCTCTGCTCTATATTTCCCTCTGATATATGGGTTCGGTATGTGGTTTGGCTGTTGGTGCAACGTAAAGTGAAACAATAATATTTTACATATCACGTGTTTTTCTGTCAATGTCGAAAATATGGCAAAAAATTCAATGGAAATGCGGCCTAATGTATTCAAAAGTAGTTTTCCCGACTACGATAAGCCCTAGAGTTTTTTCACGCGTCACAACTTTGTCACGATTTACTGCTTATAATAACTAAATATATCTGGTCAAACAACAGCATTCGTCATCTGTTTCATATTAGCTCAAATACGGCTTTGTTTGTTAGTTGTGATAAAATGTTTTACCCGCTCAACTGTATCGGCTGATAATGGCCTCAGACGGCGTCTAATGTGACGTCGAAACAAGTGCTGCCTGTAGTCGCGTGGAGGCTATTTATCAGTTTAAATGTTTCCAATTTTTTCATTGCTTTTTTTTTCATAGGAATTGTTTGATTTCATTTCAGCGTAGTATTTGTAGTAAATATTTTCCGAATAATTGTCACTACGGGTAAACTCATGTGTTGTATGTACATGGCATTGTTGTTTGTTGTTGAAGGTTTGACATTATCTTTTATCTATAAGTCAGTGAACTTATCGTTATCTTAATAAATGGGTGTGTGATAATCTAAGCTTTTTATTAATAATTTAGTCACTAGAGGGCGTTGGTAGGCAATTTTTGTAGATTTATGAAAATTTGAAATTAATTTTAAAATTTTTTTTTAATTTGGCTTCAGTGCTTTCAGTAAATATATGGTTCCTCTTTGGCGTTATTACTGTTTTTACTTTTTATTAAAACCATACAATTTTTTTAATTTTTTTATTTAGCGATCACTTTCACGTTCAATGCTTTTTTTCACTGTTCGCTTTATACATATTCGTTGAAATTAACCCTTTAAACTTTGTGTTTGTCATTTGCATCCACTCTTTGTACCTTTTTCAACATACGTAAGTACATGTGCAAACAGACAATGCCTATTTACAATAACAATTCGCACATATATATATGTATATATATACATATGTATATATAAAGCTCAAAAGTTCTTTTCGCCTTTTCTATTGTCAGCCGCGCAGAAAAGTGAAACTCATTAATTATTAATATAGTCCCAAAATAAATTTATTAAATAACTCATATATGGCTAATACAAGGACAAACAATTTTATTTCATTTTTTGCTGCTTATAAACTTGTGAAAGAAGCCGGTCAAAAATTTTAGTTAGCGCAGTGAGGGGGCTTTTGGCGATCACGCTGAGCCATCGTGTACGAAACAGCATAAACGAAAAGTCATTAAAACAATTTGTACACGCTATTCAACATAATATTATTTAATTTTTTTTAAATGTTGTTTTTTGTTTAGACCACAAACTAAAATTTTCGACGTTCAGCTTGAAAATAGAAAAGTTTTCACAGAAACTTGCATACTTATATGCTAAATAAACCGCCTATAAACATATTCCCACGTACCGTATTTATTTAAACTTTTTGTTGTGCTTTCTTTATATTGAGCTGCTAAATATTTTTGTGTGTAATTTTATTATTTGTTTTGGTATTTATTGTGATCGTTGCCGATCCTTTTATTGCACGAATTTTTATATGCAAATCTTTTTCGAACTATTTTTCAACCGTGCGCGTTTTCTTCACCAGCTTGTACGTTGACTGCGGTGTGAAAAATGCGAATGTTTAGCTATTTTATCGGTGACTTACCAACAAAACTAACCCAAACACCAAAAACCGACTCGATCGACTGAAGATCGCAATCGACCAACAATTCGCACAAACTTACGCGCAGTGTCAAGCATTTACTCGATTTTTCTATTTCTAGTATGTATATAGTTGACTCTTGTTTGCTGCGCTCATTTAGCACAAAACTCACTCGCACTCAGTATCACCCAGCGCCTGCTCCCTGCTGTATAGCGAACAGCTGGTTGGTAAGGAGGGAAACGAGTAGTCTACAAGCAACCGAAACGCCAGGCAGGTAGGTTGATAAGGTTGCGAGCCACGATCAAAAATATTTTACGAGCGCTTTACGCGACAATACATTTGCATGAGTACGAGAATATGCAGTAATTGCTGCTTATCACTTGTGTACAGTGTTTTGGTTTAGATAAAAAATGAGGAAAACAAAATAATTTTAGCTTTTTTTAATTTGTAAATTTATTTTCGTTAATTAAAAAAATATACTGAACTGTGTGACGAAAATCATGTAAATTAATTTCAAAAACATTTTCGAAATCATTGGGAAAAACTCTAGAACTTTTTCAAAATCTTCAAGAATATTTCCAAATTTTTCTTACGAATTTTAAGATACTTTTTGAGTATACAGTTTTCTGGCTCAATTCATTTTAGTCTTAAAAAGTGCAAGTTTGAAATATTTTTTATTTGATTCAAACCAATTTTTAAACAGTTTTTTTCACGAACCTTCTTTTAAATTTTATTCCCACAAATTGTGTAAAATCAAATTTTTTATGCGATGGAAAATCTGAAGCAAACTACGAGAAGAAAATTTCAAAAATTATTGCTAAAATTAGACTACAAAATTCCCTACGCAAAAAATTTCCCAAAATTGAAAGATCTGGAAATAATAATGCATTTTAAAAGCTTTTCGAAATGCCAAAATTTTGCGAAATCGTTTTTGAAGATGTTCTTAATATTAACAATTAGTGGAAACTAAATTGGGGTAAAACCGAACTCCACTTTCTTCTTAATAGCTCCTGCCACCTGTTAATTGAACTGAATTTAATATTAATATTTGTGTTCTACTTCAGTTTCATTAACTTATTGTTTAAGGGCTAATTAAACTTCCTTAACCCTAACGCCATGGTCGTAACCATACCCATATCCATAACCATCTGCAATGTGATCGCTTAATGGTGCCTTAACTTAAAAATCCTGAAAATTTAATAAAAATGAAGAAAACGCAAAAAATTAAAAATATATTCCACAATAAATAAGTATCTTAGTTATAACGTAGCCAAAACAATGAATAAAATGTACAAAAAGTTATTAAATTCACCAACTCAAATATTTGTAGGTTATGGATATGGCGCGAAACCAAAACCCAATTGGTTGGCTATGGTATGGTTATGGCGTTAGCGTTATGGTATGGCACCATTAATCGATTACATTGATTTCCATAAGGTAGGTTCGATCAGCTGTTTTATCTGGTTATGGTTATACGGTTATAAGTCACCATTAGTTGGCCCTTCACTCTTTGGCCTTATCAATTTATATCAACAGTATTCAACCTAATGCCTTTGCTTCATCAATCGACTCTTCCATACAATTGAGCTGTTTTCAAGTACATCTTGAGCAAATTAATTCAGTATTTTCCTTGTGTAATTATGCACCTTCTTGCACTGTACTTGTCTCAATTGGGTGAGAGTTTGACTACAATACAAAATGTAATCATGTTTTGTGCTCCGATCGTGCCCAAAGTGATGGTGAGTGCATTATTATCAATTCGCTCTGTTTTTAATTTCCTTTTGGTGTACGTGACAAACGTGAGGATTGCCAGGTAGCTGAAGGTAAATACATACATAAAAGGAAATTATACAAAAAGAAATGATTTGTTTGACCTTCAAAAATGAAGAACTATTTCAAGTTGTACGAAGTATTCAGAAAATGAAGCAGATCAGAATTCATGCACTCAGACTATAGGCATTCTACAGCTCCCTATGAACTTTTCTTAAACTAGGATGTAAATATTTTCAGTGGAATACGCCATAACAATAGAACGATAATGGAATGAAAATTACACATAAACTTAAAAATTCCAAAAGATATTCAAAAAAAAATTCTATCATTTTCTCAATGAAAAGCGATTGGCAAAACTGTCATCAAATGAAAGACATATGTTTTTTGCAGAAATAAAAACCTTCGACTGTAGACCAATCGCCAGCCTGTCTTTTTAAATATTTTGAAACTCCTGAGCTATACAGAAGCGCTCAATATAAACCTTGTGTGATATGGTTTGTGAGTATTGTGAATTTATGGTGCGATATGTTAATACATCTCTATGTAATTCAAAAATTCACACCCGACTGCTGTAATGGTTGTCCTTAGCCTTTCAAACATTTAAGTGGATATAATAAGAAATTCAAAAATAGTCTGTAAACAAACAATTATTTCTTCAAAGTGGCGCCCAACGGTCTTCAAAACCGTTGAAAGAACGGTTTACGCTTTTTCTGACTACCTCGGGCTAGCGGAACGATAAAAATCTTAGTACATACCCCTGTTTTAAATCGAACAAAATCAAAAGAATTAAGAAATAAACTTTGTACATTTATTATTTTATTTTTAATAGTCCTGATAAAGCGCAATATCCAGATCACAAAAAGCGCTAAGCAATTTGTTTACACTTATAAGCCAATGTTTACGTTTTTTATGTGAAAATATGTATATTCCTCTATTATTATTCATTTTCTTCACAAAATTTCGTTCGAGATGTGTCCTGCCTACATCAATTGAGACCAAGGTCCAAGAAATTCTTCCAAGCTTCAGTAAATTTATGGTTTGCAACACTTATCTCGGAAGCAATTTTAACCAGAAAGTGGATAAGAAAATAGGAAAATACATGTTTTCAAACAAAAAGTTTTCAAGTTTAGCTTACGAGAGAAAAATAAAAAAACCCCTTTTTTTGTAATCTGGAGACTGCGCTTATGTTTGTATTACTTCATTAATTTACGAAAGTTTCAAATATCAAAATGATTTGCCTGAAGCCATTTTACAACGGCGTGCTCACTGACTATACGACACCCAAATATAAAATTACACATTTTCAAAGAATATATATGGAGTCACTACAGATTTTTCGTCGAGAGACTTTCGTTTAATTTATGTAATGAGCTTAGCGCTGGCTTCCTCGGAATCTTTATCAAAATCATATTCTATTCCTTAAAAAATTGTTTTTAACATGACTTGCGTTTGACATGATCTGTTGGTAACTCTGCACTTAATACCTGTTAACTTTGAAGCTGATATCGAGCAAACATACTAAAGTACATATATATATATATACATATTAGGGCAGGTCGATTTAAAAATCGCTTATTGCTCTGTGAAAATCGTATTCTAGGGATCAAAATAAGAAACTTTGCCGAAGGAACCATACCTCTAAAACGAATTCTGATGTCCCCCCCTTTGGGTCTAACTTTTGGGTAAGGGCAATTTCAATTCTACCTGCTGTGTCTTGTGGTGGCTTAAAAAAACAACACAAGCAATTTTACGATCTGCAATTGTGTCACAGTGATACCTTCATTTTTTAAAACGGTTGAATAAAAAACCCACACAACTATGTTTACGACATGCAAATGCATCACAGTGATGCCTTGGTTTTAAAAGGGGGTTGTAATAACGCTAATTTCTAATAATTTTTTTAATTTCTTTTCTATTACTAAGTTAAATTCATTTTTTCATTTACATATGTTCTGACTAAATAAATTTCTAAAGAGAAAAATAAACTCCAAAAAGAAAAAACATAGGCATTTCAAAGTGGGATTTTTCAAAATTTGCCCCTACGACCCAAAGGGGAGGGGGGGACATCAGAATTCGTTTTAGAGGTATGGTTCCTTCGGTAAAGTTTCTTATTTTGATCCCTAGAATATGATTTTCACAGAGCAATGGGCGATTTTTTTGCCTCCCCACAAATCGACCCGGCCTAATACATATGTACAAACATATGCATATAAAATTTGTAAAAGTTGTTGTCGTATAACTTGCCGGCAATTTTAGTTTTTATTGCTTGCAGTGTTATCAAGTCTTGCTGCAGTTATTTATGAGCTGCAATGATTATAGCCTTTTGGTGAGCATTGATAGTTTACACAGATGTAAGTATGTATTTGCATTGTTGCTATTTTTATATTTTACATGAGATAAAAATATGGATGTGTAGTACTCGCATGTATAACAAATAAGGAAGACTAAGTTCGGGTGTAACCGAACATTACATACTCAGTTGAGAGCTATGGAGACAAAATAAGGGAAAATCAAAATGTAGGAAAATGAACCTAGGGTAACCCTGGAATGTGCTTGTATGACATGGGTATCAAATGGAAGGTGTTAATGAGTATTTTAAAAGGGAGTGGCCAGGGGTGACTCTAGAATGCGTTTGTACGATATGGGTATCAAATGAAAGGTGTTAATGAGTATTTTAAAAGAGAGTGGGCCTTAGTTCTATGGGTGGACGCCTTTTCGAGATATCGTCATACAGGTGGATCAGGAGTGACTCTAGAATTTGTTTGTACGATATGGGTATTAAATTAAAGGTATTAATGAGGGTTTTAATGGGAGTGATGGTAGTTGTATATGTGAAGGCGTTTTCGAGATATCGGCCAAATATGGACCAGGGTGACCCAGACCATCTTCTGTCAGGTACCTCTAATTTATTTATATATGTAATGCCATGAATAGTATTCGTGCCAAGATACCAAGGGCTTTTGATTTCGCCCTGCAGTCATTTTTTATTTTCTTCTGCTTAATATGGTAGGTGTGACACCCATTTTACAAGTTTTTTTCTAAATTTATAGTCTGCGTCAATAACCAATCCAGTTACCATGTTTCATTCCTTTTTTCGTATTTGGTATAGAATACGGCATTTTTTTTTAAAGTGGACGTGGTCGTTCTCCGATTTTGCTACTTTTTATTAAGCATATATATAGTAATAGGAGTAACGTTCCTGCCAAATTTCATCATGATATCTTCAACGACTGCCGAATTACAGATTGCAAAACTTCTAAATTACCTTCTTTTAAAAGTGGGCGGTGCCACGCGCATTGTCCGAAATTTTACTAATTTTCTGTTCTGCGTTATAAGTTCAACTCAGCTACCTAGTTTCATCGCTTTATCCGTCTTTGGTAATGATTATCGCACTTTTTCGATTTTTCGAAATTTTCGATATCGAAAAAGTGGGCGTGGTTATAGTTCGATATCGTTCATTTTAAAAAGCGATCTGAGATGAGTTATCAGGAACCTACATACCAAATTTCATCAAAATACCTCAAAATTTACTCAAGTTATCGTGTTAACGGGCGGACGGATGGACGGACATGACTCAATCAAATTTTGTTTCGATACTGATGATTTTGATATATGGAAGTCTATATCTATCTCAATTCCTTTATACCTGTACAACCAACCGTTATCCAATCAAAGTTAATATACTCTGTGAGCTCTGGTCAACTGAGTATAAAAATACATATCTTTGCATTCTCTTTACAAGTTTTGAGTGTTTTTTTTACTCTGAGGTATTTCTCCAAGCAGCAACATGCGCTTCTTACTCGATAGTCATACACCGATCGTTGAGTAAATTGCTCAGAAACATAAAAATCAAGTTCTCTACCAAACACCAATAATACCATGGCAGAATGATACAAGGTGGCAGAATGGTGACATACCTACAAACATAAATAAAATTCCCATGTACTTTGTTTTTGTAAATTCGATGGACAAATGTCAAAATTGTACTGTGCCGGAAGTTGATGTATCAAATCAAATAAAAAAAGTTTATAATCAGCTGTTCCATGCTGCCACCTTGTGTCGTTCCGCCATGAATAATACGTACGCAGGTACTACTCGTGATTATAGTGGTCTTTGTTGTTGTAGTTTTCTCTGAGTTTTTAAAGCCTTAATTGTTTTTTCCTTTTCTGTTATCTCTACCTCCACGGCTTTGATTTTTTACCGTATAGTTTTCGTTATCTTTCACTTAATGCAAATGTGTACATAGGAATTATCTGTAAACATATATGTAATACTTCGATATCACTACTACTGAACTGTGCAGCCTGTCAAACATTACAGTACAGATATACAACGAGAGAAGGAGACAAAATCTCAAGGCTGTCGTTAAATTTTTGTAAAAAAGAGGCTTAAATATTTCAGCGCACAAAAATAAAGGACCGTTAGTCGCACCATCTGTGGACGTATGTAATATTTGTATAATGTCAGAGAAAGCTTTAAGGCAAGTTCTCAAGCCAATTGGAAATGCAAATTAAGTTTAGTAAATAAAATTTTTCAAAATGCAAGTGATGTATTCTCCAATAGTATCATGGACGATCACATAGCCATCGAAAATTTATTTAGCAATGACACCTTTAATAATCACCGGACACAGCTGTCTAAGGAAGTGATAAGTTTTTATTTGGATATTCGTCTGTTTTTTGAAACGAAAAAAAGCACGGACGAAAAAGAATATGTTAGAAAAAAATTTACAAAATATTTTGTTTACTTCATCAAAAATTTACTTCATTAAAGAACTCAAAATAAGTAAAATTTTGAAAACCTTTATATATCGTTTCTAATTCATTTTAAATTATTTTTAAAAATGTGTAAAGAAATGCTTGTTGTGATGTATGTGTAAGTATATTTTTTCATTTCAAAATTATGAATTCTTCGCCTTGTACTATTTATGTAAATATTGTACTTATCTTGTTTGGTTGATTTTCCGACAGGGTGGATAAATGATGTATATTGGAACGATTTTCCGTCATCCCTTGTCAAATTTGACAAGGGATGACGGAAAATCGTTCCAATATACATCGTAAATATTGTACTTTGTATGGCTGCAGCCCATATTTACATAATAAATACATCAAGCCTTGTAATTTATTTGTTGGCCTTTTCATTGTTTAATCGACCAAACTGAGATTTTATAACAATTAGTATGCAGAAGTTGGGTAAAGGGGATAGTGACCCGTTGTAACCCCTTGAATACTTTTTTTACACACGCTACTACAATTCACTAACACTAACAAAGCCCGCGCATGCGCAGAACATACATTTGCACAGTTTCAGCAAATAATGATTGACAGAAAATTTGCACATTAGGAAGATAGGAAGGTATTGATATAGTAGTACTATATATATGTCTGTAAAACTACCTGTCAATTTGCTAGGCACATACACATGTACTCATATAAGAGCATTTAAGTCACAAAGGTATTCTATTTTCTTGCGGCAAGAGACAATTTCATGCATTTTAAATGAGTGAACGCCCCTCCACTAAACTTAAATATTAGTAGGTATGTAGGTATGTTTAAAATAAACAAACACTGATTAAATATAAATTGTTGTAATCACTTTATTTATGAATATCATTGTTTAATGTGCTGATAACTGATCCGAAAAGGATTATGGAAAGGAAATGTAGTACCACGTATCGACCTGTACATACTCGTAACGAACGAACTCATTGGATCTTATTAGCGTGGCTTCGTACCTGGTAAATCCACTATCGACGAGATTTTACGATGCGGGCGATCATGCAAGAGAATGACGACAAGAGAATCGACACTCACCATCTTTCAATCGACTTCAATGTAGTCCTTGACAGCGCGAAAATAGATTGCTTGCATGCTGCCATGTCTGAATTAAAGTTCCTTTCAAAGCTTATAAGGCTTTGACAAATAACGTTGAGTAACACCACCAGTCAGAATTGGGAAATAGCTCCTCCATGCATTCGAAACCAAACGAGGCTTAAGACAAGGCGACTTCCTTTTGTGAAATTCCTTTACCTAATGCTAGAGAAGATAATTTTAGTAGGAAAACAGTGATGGTATCATCAATTATAAGAGCGTACAATTGCAGCCATTTATGATGATTTTGATATCATTGACCCTAACAAACGCGCCGTAAGTTCTGCTTCATATGGATTAAATAAATAGGAAATAAAGTGGGTGTGGAAATAAATAAGGATAAGACAAACTATTTGCTGTCATACAAGAAAGAATTGGCGTATTTGGGCCTTGGCAGCCACGTCACTGTTGAAGTCTGTTAAGGACTTCGCCTATCTGGAAACCAGCATTCATAACGAAAACAATGTTAGCTTAGAAACCAAACCAAAAATTATCCTTACCAACAAGTGCTACTTTAGAGTGAGTAGGCAATTGAAAAAAAATAAAAAAAATAGGCTCTCTCTCATAATACCTGTCCTAATATATAGCTCGTAATCATGGATGGTTTCGGGAGAAGATTAAATGGCCCTAAAAGTGTTCTAAGGAAGCAGGTACAATGATGAGCAGTGTGGGACTCGCGAAGATATGAAGATAGTGCAGCGAATAACTCAAAGGCTTCGTAAACAAGGTTAATTTATGTGATTGATGAAGACACTAAAGGCTTCGCTGGCTAAGCCATATTATGCTAATGGATGAAGATGCTCCGACCAAGAAAAAACTTCAAACGACACCACCATTAGAAGGCAGAGGAAGCGGCAAACCTTCACTAAGTTGTAACAGACATCCGATTGGCGTCAGGTATGGCGAAACAGGGATAGACGGCAACTATCGACTTGTTAAAAAATGGCAAAAATCGGTAGACAGCACCAATTAATGATGAATGATGATGATAGAACAGCTTCATATAGTTCACAAAACACGCTAGGCAGGCATTATCTACCGCCCTTATATTGCATAGTTTCTGTTGTGAAATGTAGTAGGCTAGCCTCCCTTTGCTGAACCGCGTATGCTATTTTTGCCGTTAGGTAACTAGTCAACTCATCTATTCGGTGTTCGCGATAGCTGACGCCAGACTTTAAAAGATCAGTTACAATTTCAGCGCTGTAGACTTCCAACTCACATCCCTAAAGCTTCGCCATCGCTTATCAACATACATTGAATGGAAAAACTGGTTCACCTCTTCCTTAAGCTGGCCCCATAAATGTGCCAAATAGTTATATCGTCAAAGGCCTTTGATACGTATATCTATCTATAAAGTGGGTCAAATCTAGCCTAATGGATTCATGGTTTATTCAATATATGTATATATGCTTGACTCTTGTAACCGTAAAAAGAGTTCCTCGCCCCAATCAAACATTTTTAACTACATATATATTTCAAAGGCTTGTTCTGTCATCTGAGATATAAACAGAGCCAAGAGATTTTCTTAGAGAGATCTAATGTATGTACTACCTATTTTGCCTTCTACGATCTTTATTTTTTTTCGAGTTAAAAAAAAGTCCCATCTTTCCTTAAGGTTCGTCGCAAATGTCTGAGGGCAATGGGCTTGTTCTTGCTGATTTGATTATAAGTATATCAATAATAAAATAATTAAAACAATTTAAGTTAAATGGTTTTATTTAAAACAATACTTACATTAAGTAATAATAATACTAAAAGCTAGAAAATAATTAGGTAGGTCCTCGAACTCTAAAGTATTTTGATGTCACTTCTACCGGACTATATGTAATATTTGTTCCAAAATTGAGCCAAATCGGACCACAAATAAGATTTTCTTTAATATCTCGATGCCTGCGCCACCTAGCGGCAATTTTTTCATATGTCGCTTTCTATTTCTGTATGTATTATGTGTTCCAAATATGAGCCAACTCAGACCACAAATACGATTTTTTGAAATAATCCGATCCATGCGCCAACTATCGGATTTTTTTTCTTATTATCGCATTGTCATTGGATTCTAAACTATATTCCATGTTTGAAGCTTATAGATTATCGGGAAGTTACTTAGATTTTAATTACAAAATTCGTGCCGCCCGGCCTGTCAAGTCAAGCTAATAAAACAGTTTAATTAAAAACACACGTAAATGCTGTTTTTTATACTCAGTTGAGCAGAGCTCACAGAGTATATTAAGTTTGATTGGATAACGGTTGGTTGTACATATATAAAGGAATTGAGATAGATATAGACTTCCGTATATCAAAATAATCAGGATCGAAAAAAAATTTGATTGAGCAATGTCCGTTCGTCCGTCCGTCCATACGTTAACACGATAACTTGAGTAAATTTTGAGGTATCTTGATGAAATTTGGTATGTAGGTTCCTGAGCACTCATCTCAGATCGCCATTTAAAATGAACGATATCGGACTATAACCACGCCCACTTTTTCGATATCGAAAAGTTTCGAAAAACTGAAAAAGTGTGATAATTCATTACCAAAGACAGATAAAGCGACGAAACTTGGTGGATGGATTGAATTTATGACACAGAATAGAAAATTAGTAAAATTTTGGACAATAGGCGTGGCACCGCCCACTTTTAAAAGAAGGTAATTTAAAAATTTTGCAAGCTGTAATTTGTCAGTCGTTGAAGATATCATGATGAAATTTGGCAGGGACGTTACTCCTATTACTATATGTACGCCTAATAATAATTAGCAAAATCGGAGAAGGACCACGCCCACTTTTAAAAAAAAATTTTTTTTTAGAAAAATTTTAACAAAAAATGTAATATCTTTACAGTATATAAGTAAATTATGTCAACATTCAACTCCAGTAATGATATGGTGCAACACAATACAAAAATAAAAAGAAAATTTCAAAATGGGCGTGGCTCCGCCCTTTTCATTAATTTGTCTAGGATACTTTTAACGCCATAAGTCGAACAAAAATTAACCAATCCGTTTGAAATTTGGTAGAGGCATAGATTTTATGATGCTAACTGTTTTCTGTGAAAACGAGCGAAATCGGTTGATGTCACGCCCATTTTTATACACAGTCGATCGTCTGTCCTTCCGCATGGCCGTTAACACGATAACTTGAGCAAAATCGACATATCTTTAATGAACTTAGTTCGCGTACTTAATTGAACTCACTTTAGCTTGGTATGCAAAATGAACGAAATCGACAATGACCACGCCCACTTTTTCGATATCGAAAATTTCGAAAACTGAAAAAATGCCATAATTCTATACCAAATACGAAAAAAGGGATGAAACATGGGGTTGGAGGTAAGTGGTATGGTTTATTGACTGCGAAAGTATGAACTTTAGAAAAAAAAAAAAAAAAAAAAAAACTTGGTATTTAAAATGGTTGTCTGTGGTGTGTGGGATCACCCGCTACCATATTAAGTAGAAAAAAAAAATGAAAAATGGGAAAGAAAAAAGAGAAAAAGTTCTGAAGGGCGAAATAAAAAAAAAACGCCGTTTAAAAATCTTGGGGCAGGGTATGTACATCATATGTAAATAAATTCAGCCGGTATCCAGACGAGACGATTGTGTTCTGGGTTCACCATGGTCAAACATTTGGGTTGTCGATATCATGAGAAAAAGCCTTTCACAGATACAACTACCACAACTCCTTTTAAAAACTCTCATTAATACCTTTAATTTGGATACCCATATCGTACAAAACGCATTCTATAGAGTCACCTTTGTTCCACCTTTATGCCGATATCCCCCCCCCCCCCCCCCCCGAAAAAGCCGACCACCTATACAACTACCCCAACTACCTTTCAAAGGAACACTCATTTAATACTTTAATTGATACCCATATCGTACAAACGCATTCTAGATTCACCCCTGCCCCACCTTTATGCCGATATCTCCGAAAAGGCGACCACCTAACAACACCACCAATCCCTTTTAAAACCCTCATTAATACCTGTAATTGAAACCCATATCGTACAAACACAAATCTAGAGTCAACCCCTGTCCACCTTTATGCCATATCTCTAAAACGCACCACCTAACAAACTACCAACAACTACCTTTTAAAACCCAAAACCCTTTTAATTGTGATACCATATCGTACAAACGCATGCTAGAGTCACCCTGATCCACTTTATGCCGATCTCTCGAAAAGGCGACCACCTATACAACTACACCACTCCCTTTTAAAAACCTCATTAATACCTTTAATTTGATAACCATATGTCTTACAAAACGAATATTCTAGAGTCACCCTCTGGTCCACCTTTATGGCGATATCTCGAAACGGGTACACCTGTGGAATAGAGCATCATCCCTTTTAAAATAATCATTAAACACCTTTCATTTGATACCCATATCGTACAAAACAGCATTTGTAGAGTCACCACTGGTCCACCTTTATGACCGATATACGAAAAGGCGACACCTATACACTACCACCACTCCCTTTTAAAGACCCTCATTAATACTTAATTTGTACCCATATCGTACAACCGCATTCTAGAGTCAACCCCTGCTGTTCCACCGTTTATCGGCGATTATCCTCGAAAAGGCGACCACCTATACAACTACCACCACTCCCTTTTTAAAACCCTCATTAATACCTTTAATTTCGATACATATACGTCGCAAAAACGCATTCTAGAGTCACCCTGGTCCACCCTTTATGGCGATATCTCGAGAAACGGCGTCCACCTGTGGAACTAATGAAAGAGAAGCTAGTAGATGTTGAGCGACTCACAAGATCTACGCGAGAATAGTTTTATATAGAAAGACCTCGAGATATACACAGACTGTGTATGGTGGGGAGGATGACACTCCAACAATTGTTATCCAAAGACAGAAGTGAACAGGAGGGTCTAGGGTCACCCCTGCTGGATCGCACCTTTATGGCGATATCTCGAACAAACCGGCTCGACTCGGTTCCTGCCACCTATTGAACTAAGGATCAACTCACTTTTAAAATACTCATTAACAGCTTTCGTTTGAATTACCCAATAGTACAAAAAGCATTCTAGGGTCACACCTGGTCAACTTATGGGCGATATTCGAAACGGCGTCCACTGTGGAAAACTAAGACAAGTCACTCCCTTTTAAAAATTACTCATAACACCTTTCTTTGATACCCATATGTACAAACAAAAATTCTGGGGTTCACCGCCCTGGTCTCCACCTTTATGGCGACATCTCGCCACACTGCCGTCCACCTAGAACTTAAGGATTACTCCTTTAAAAACTCAATTAACAGCTTTGGTTTTGATACCCATATTGTACAAACAAATTCTGAGGGTCGACCCCCTGGTTCCACCTTATGGCGATAATCTCGAAAACGAAACGGCCGTCCACCTATGAACTAAGGATTACGCCCTTGTTTAAAAATACTAATTAACAGATTTCGTTGAATAGACCCATATAGACAAACGCATTCTAAGGGTCACCACCGGTTCCACCTTTATGGCCCGATATCTCTGAAACGGCGTTCCAGCTGTTGAACTACGCATCACTCACTTTTAAAGATCCTCATAACAC
>JARSSU010036500.1:0-13821 GCA_029619165.1 Eurosta solidaginis | reverse complement strand
TCAATAACAAATTATCCATCGCTTTTGGCGATAACGATTTATGGGCAGCGTAGGAATGCACGAGCGCTTTCTGCCAGCAATATATGGTTGACAAATCCAGACATCAGGCCAAACCATATAAAGCAGAAGGCCCGTTGTCGCCATCCCTGAAAAATTGACTTTGGCGAGCATGGTACTGCTGCTAAAACCTAGGAAACCAGCTAGAAAACCAGAATCGCAACCGGCGATTTGGCAACCACACAAGGGGTGCCGCAGGGTGGTGTCCTATCCTTACTTTTGTTGAATTTTTACGTATTGAAGCTCCTTTCCCGACCCGGCGGAGTTACCATTGTTTCCTACGCCGACGACTGCTCGATAGTGGCAAGAGGACCTGGCTTTCCATCCCTAGTTTCTCCAGGGCCCGTATCATGTTTTACGATCATTAATGAAAAACCAACTTCACTCGAATGATAAACATGAATCTCCCAAGCTTTGTTTTTAAAATGTTAAAACATTATTAATCTAATATGTACTTGCAGCCTATACTTCACGTATTACCTCAATCCTAACCACCCTTTCACAGCTATTGGGATTAAAAAAATTTACGTCTATCACAGATCGCGAAATCTCTTCGATAAGAGTCATGTAATGATGCATGATTAAAAATGTCTTCAACAAAAATTCAATGAAGTTGATAAAATTTCCTACCCAAAAATAAGCGAGCTCTCCATTCAAACTGAATTTACTTGGTTCCTTTTGAGTTCTAGAATCAATTCCATTGCATGAGAAGTTTTCTGTAGTGAATTTGTTAATACCCAGAGTTGAAGATATTTCATTTCATATTGTAAATAGTTAATCAAAGATCTGGAAGCACAGCTTGCGAGACCATGTACCTAGAAGAAGTTATCAAATATTGGCGGCTTAACTACCTGCCAAAATGGAATGAGCGTGAACTTAGCTTAAGCATTTTAATATTTCGAGTTTTATACGCCAATTACATGGCTCAAGTCTCCTTGTGCCAATTACCAATTTTCACAAGGATTTGCCCGGTGGGTGCACTGGTTGCATTATTTGCGCAGAAAACTGCACTAAAATCTAAATATTTTGATACGATTCTCATTATATCTTATATTTGCGCATGGCTTTTGTGTCATGTATGGGCCGTATTAGATTCAGGAACAAGTAGCTTGTATTTTTGGAGATGGCCTCATCTAAGGTATCTCGCTTGCATTACATTCATCAATATGCCTCACTGTGGCTCAACCTTAATCAGGCTACGATAACCTTAACTAAAAACAAGTAAGGAAGGCTAAGTTCGGGTGTAACCGAACTTTACATACTCAGTTGAGAGCTATGGAGACAAGATTTTCTTTTCCATGGATACATACAAATCGTAATACTACAAAGTGGAGCAACTTGCCTTTGCTATCTTTCTTCAGCTATCAATTCGTTTTATTTGAATATTTTTTTTTAATATGAAAATTTGGTTAAATTTGAACGCATTTCTTTATAATTTTTTTTAAATCACCCCTGAAATATTTTCGAAACGCTCTTAATTATGAGTCCGATAAGAGTCCGAAATATGTGCCTCGAGAAAATCTAAACCTATAATAATAAAAGACTCATATATGATCCTATAAGGTGGAAATAACGGAAAATCACCATGTAGGAAAATGAACCTAGGGAAACCCTAGAATGTGTTTGTATGACATGGGTATCAAATGAAAAGTATTAAATAGTATTTTAAAAAGGATTGGGCCTTAGTTCTATAGGTGGCGCCTTTTCGAGATATCGCCATAAAGGTGGACCAGGGGTGACTCTAGAATGTTTGTACGATATGGCTATCAAATGAAAGGTGTTAATGAGTAGTTGAAAAGGGAGTGGGTCTTAGTTCTATAGGTGGACGCCTTTTCGAGATATCGCCATAAAGGTGGACCAGGGGTGACTATATAAAGTGTTTGTGCGATATGTGAAGGCGTTTTCAAGATATCGACCATGTGGACCCGCGTTACCCAGAACATCATCTGTCGGGTACCGCTAATTTATTTATATGTAATACCCCGAACAGTATTCCTGCCATGATCCCAAGGGCTGTTGATTTCGCCCTGCAGAACTTTTTCATTTTCTTCTACTTAATATGGTAGATGCCACACCCATTTTACATAGTTTTTTCTACAGTTATATTCTGCGTCAAAACACCAATCCAATCACCATGTTTCATTCTTTTTTCGTAGCTGGTATAGAATTATGGCATTTTTTTAATTTTTCGAAATTTTCGATCTCGAAAAAGTGGTCATAGTCGGATTTCGCCCATGTTTAATACCAAGATAAAGTGAGTTCAGATAAGTACGCGAACTAAGTTTTGTAAAGATATATCGATTTTCGGTCAAGTTATCGTGTTAACGGCCGAGCGGAAGGACAGACGGCCGACTGTGTATAAAAAGTGGGCGTGGCTTCAACCGATTTCGCACATTTTCACAGAAAACAGTTATCGTCATATGGTTTTACCAAATTTCACAAGGATTGGTAAATTTTTGTTCGACTTGTGGCATTAAAAGTATTCTAGACAAATTAAATGAAAAAGGGCGGAGCCACGTCCATTTCAAAATTTTCTTTTATTTTTGGATTTTGTTGCACCATATCATTACTGGAGTTGAATGTTGACATAATTTACTTATATACTGTAAAGATATTCATTTTTTGTTAAAATTTCGTTGCTAATTTTTATTTAGAACACATATAGTAATAGGAGTAACGTTTCTGCCAAATTTCATCATGATATCATCCTCATGATAACCTTCTTTTAAAAGTGGGCGGTGCCACGCCCATTGTCCAAAATTTTGCTAATTTTCTATTCTGCCTCATAAGGTCTACTCGCGTACTAAGCTTTATCGCTTTATCCGTCTTTGGTAATGAATTATCACAATTTTTCGGTTTTACGAAATTTTCGATATCAGAAAGTGGGCATGGTAATGGTCCGATTTCGTTCATTTTAAATAGCGATCTGAGATGAGTGCCCAGGAACTAACGTACCAAGTTTCATTAAGATACCTTAAAATTTACTCAAGTTATCGTGTTTACGGGCTGGCGGACGGACAGACGGACGACGGACATGGCTATATGAATTTCTTTTTTCACCCAGATCATTTTGATATATAGAAGTCTATATCTATCTCGATTAGTTTATACCGTTACGGGGTACCGTTATGCGAACAAAATTAATATATGTACTCTGTGAGCTCTGCTCAGCTGAGTATAATCAGTTTTGAAAAGCATATAATGGCCGATGAAATGTTGATTACACATCAAAATGGTTGATGCAGACGTCGTATTCTTTACATCCAAGTGAAATCGAAGCTCCCCAAGGGAAAGAAAATAGTACTACTTTTACAGTTACCTGCCTCTGTACACGAATTTTATAAAATTATTCCACTCTTGCCGAAACCAAACTTCAGAGTATTTTATTTTTGAAGTGATGCTCCAATCTTGCCAGGATATGGTTGGTCACAGAAAAATTATATCCCTTAAAAGTGTATAAACTAAATATTTATTGATAACACGAAACGATTTTTCTTCTTATGGGCGGCCTGAAAGATGAACTTTGGAACTGCTCAAATGTCGCTGGCCATACGTAATTTGATGCGACGTTTGGACATGAAAAATGCGTTGTAAAAGGCGGAGAGTTTGGTTCTGCTATCGGTACGTTCTTAGGAACATTAACACAACAAAATTTGCTCGGTTTTTATACTAATATGTGTTTAAGAAATAGCCCACTGGCACATACTCATGAACTTGGACGATCTTGGTTTTCAAAGAGGAACATAGAGAAATCTTCAAAACATATGGTGAAGACATGCTTTTCATAGCGGAAGAATCTGGATATTTTTATATACAAAACCAAACCAGATACAGTTACTACAGCACCCGCACATAGCGCTGTAGTCGATTCTATTTCTGACCATCTGTTGAACAAAGTTAAGTATAGAAATACGAAAAAGCGCCTACCAATTCGATGAAAACGGTCTACTATTTTTCGAATATATCGAAAACCTGATTTCAAAACAAGTCGAATAATCGAACACCCTAATAGTACTCTGATCTGGAGAAAGAAATTGCTTATTAGTTAAGTACTTGATATTTATGAATGTTAATTTCGAGAGAAAATTGTGCCCTCTCCAATACGAGCGAAAGTCACTTCTGATAAATAAATAAAATGCTCAATATTACTTAGTTTATCTTTAACATCGGAAGTAAATGGACGGTTTCCTCTCGAATTACTTTTGTTGAACGATTTTATTTCAATATATGCATTTACATACTTTCCGTAGATACAATTTTCGCAGCTTCTAGTATATGATAATTTTAAATTGCAATGGGTGTATTAGGATTTTTGCTCCGAACGTCTATCGGTGCCATAGTCGTCATCGCAGCCCTTCTCGCATACAAAATACATAATTTATCGGTTACTGGACCATTGCCAAATTTAAGTGATAATGAGTATTGGGGGCCCGGCAGCGGCTCTAATTACATAGAGAGCACGGAGATTAAGGCTTTCGATATAAGTGTCAAACCAGAGGTAATGTATATATATGTATAGTATATAAATAGAAACGTACATATCGAACATCTAGTTCAAAATAGCGATTAACTCATTGCAGTGCAAATATTAATAAATCCAATATACATAGAGTTCGGCAGATGGTGATTTGGTAAGCCCGGATGTACGGATAACTTTAAAATTTAAGCTTTTTGAGTTAGCTCCCTATTGATCGAGATGTGCGATATACTATTGTGATGCATGAAAAGTCAGTTGTTTATAACCTTAGTAATTATAGTATTTATAGTAAGGTAGTTCAAAGTTTTGTGCATTTGATAAGCAAATATAAATGCATAGCCGTATCATTTGTTAGTATTTTGTGTCAAAATACTACACCACTTTGCAAATCCAATGATGCTTGACCATTTGCATCCCGAACACCCCTAGTGTAAAATTTTAGTCGGTATATTTCTCCCTGTTGCTTATTCAAAAATGATTGAAGTTATATAATATAATAACTTCGCTTCAAAATTTCAATCTATACTTTATACCTTTCCTGAAAATAAAGTGGTATCTTGTAGGTATATAAAAAAAACATAAATGCTCAGCGCCATCAACCTCTTAAGAGATTTTGCACCGAGCCGCTCTTTTTTCCTGCTCCTTTTGGTTTTTCTTAAAACTAATTGGCGGGACGGCCCCTGCGTGTTTTATGCCGACTCCTATCTACATCTGCAAGGCAGATAAATTTTCACTGAAATACATTCACTGCCGAGGGCCGACATCTCTTAGAAAACCCTTTTTCTTGTTGAGCACGATACCACCACACCATGGTGTTGATCCAAATCCAAAAAATTGTACCTCATTAAAGGAGAAGGGATAGGTCCACCAACAAAAAGTATTATGTTTTACATAGCCTTTATTCTCTGATTAGTGGAGATATTAAAAATCGGGTACATAGCTCGGGATCTAATGAATTCGGATGCCCAGTGGTACTCACTACTTAGAAATTTGAGTTTTTTGAGTTAGCTCCATTTTGATCTAGGTGTGCGTTATGTTTAAATGTTTTACACTAAATTTTTAACAAATCAATCAATTATGAACCGATTTCCGGTTTTTCACTTGATAAAGGATGTTTCTTTCATGCCCATTAAATCAAAAATGTGGGCCTCATACAAAAGAGTATTGGAAAACCACACCAAAGTTCAAAAAATTCAAATTAAGGGGGAAAATGGTAAAGCCATCTTTATAAAACTTATAGAATTTAAATAACTATTACTACCCAGCTAAATTTTTTATTCAGTTCGTGTCCTACTCAACCAAGCTTTCGATAGAAATAGGGCAATTGCTCAGGTCAGGTATTTCCAGGTGTTGTCTGCATTCAGTATCAACAGAGAACTCAAAATATATCTTTTCGTGTTGTAAATAGTTAATCAAAGATCTGGAAGCACAACTTGCGAGACCGCTGATACTACAAGAACCGCTGGAAGGAATTGGATTTGAATATGGTTTCAATTCCAAGTATCTGAAAGAAGTTATCAAATATTGGCGCTTTAACTACCTGCCAAAATGGACTGAGCGCGAAGCTTATCTTAAGCAATTTCCACATTTCGAGACTCAAATTCAGGGGTAAGTAACTTGTTTTTATAGAAATGGCCTTGAATAGGATTTTTAATTAAGATTTTAAATCACTCCTGAATTCTACTGCCAAATTAATAATCCAAAATTAGTTTTAATAAAGTCACATAACAACTATCAGACTTCGTTAAGTGAGGATGGTAAAACTCCAAAAGTAAATGAAGCTTAATGAAGCTAATTTGCAAAACGAAGCAAACAAAGCAACAGCATAATTTTGGCAAATTGAAAACACGGTTATTTTGGCTATTGATATTGATACACATATAGCCTAAACACATTTTAAAAATGCTCTGGTCAACCTTTAAGGCGGTAAAACCAAAACTGGAAAGCATTTCGCAATTCAACCACTTGTCTAAATATTTCGATATTCACATCGTGTAAATATGTTATTAGGTCAACCATGTTCCAAATTTTTTGGAAAATCTCCAAAATTAAGGGCATTCCTATTTATAATCCCCCAACACCAAAGATTTGATTCCTTCTTGACCCAAAAACAATTCAGGGGTTCCTGTGTAGGTTTCAGCATCGCACTAAAATCCACTCTATATTGAAAACCCAACATTCTCCTGAAATTAGAAACACTCTGACATTAAAACTCCTGCCAATACATTCCGCTTGAATCAAGTAAACACTTTACCGGATTTCCCTTGAGAAATAATATCTTTAATATTTCTGAAACAGATTGGTAAATTAAAATAAAAACAATTCTTTTTTGAAACTCCAAGCAACTTCTTTGGTTTGATACTCGTATTGTATAAAAGTACTTTTTGGCCCAACTTTTTGATCAATATATCCAAGAGCTTTCATTTTTGAAAATTCTTTCAGTGTAAAGCCATCTCGAACATACAGATTCAAATTTTATTTCTATCCTGAACTCCGCTAACAGAAAAATCGTATAGATTAACGTGAACGTCATATCAAATACTATTTACAAAATGTTTGACTATTTTTCAGATTACGTATTCATTATATTCATGTGAAACCGAAGTCCACCAAGGGAAAGAAAGTAGTACCACTTTTACTGCTACATGGCTGGCCCGGCTCAGTGCGCGAATTCTACACAATTATTCCACTCTTGACGAAACCGAACCCCAGAAGCGATTATGTTTTTGAAGTAATCGCTCCAAGTCTGCCAGGATATGCTTGGTCACAGGTAAAAAATATTCCTTCTCTAAAAAGTAAATATCTATGAATAAAACGAAATCATTTTTAATTTTATAGGGAGCTTCAAAAATAAATTTTGGACCTGCTCAAATAGCATTGGTCGTGCGAAATTTGATGCTACGTATTGGACATGAAAAATTCCTCGTACAAGGCGGTGATTGGGGCTCTATTATCGGTACAAACTTAGCAACATTAACGCCACAAAATATACTCGGATTTCATGCTAATATGTGTTTTAGCAATAGCCTCTTAGCACATATCTATAAACTTGGACGATCGTGGTTTCCTAATATATTTCTCAAAGAAGAGCATCGAGACTTCTTCAAAACATATAGTGAAGACTTGCTCTTCCTAGTTGAAGAATCTGGCTATTTTCATATTCAAGCAACCAAACCAGATACAATTGGTACAGCACTCGCACATAATCCGGTTGGTTTAGCGGCTTACATTCTAGAGAAATTTTCTACTTGGACTAATCCTGAATACAAAATGCTCAAGGATGGTGGACTTACCAAGCGTTATACTATGGACGAGCTCTTAGACAATATTATGATTTATTACGTAACAAATTCGATAACGACGGCAAATCGCATATATTCAGAGGCGTTTAGTTTTGCACAACTTTCTTTAAATATAGAAAAAGTGCATGTCTATGTGCCCAGTGCTTGCGCCCGATTTGTACATGATGTGAGCCTATCAACTGACAATGAGTGGGGATTAAAATTCAAAAATATTGTACACAGTACTTATCACAGAGAAGGTGGTCATTTTGCAGCAATGGAAGTGCCTCAATTACTTTACGATGATCTTGTGGATTTTGTGAATAAAGTATTACATTAATATATTTTATTTAAATTTAGAAAAATAAAACAAATAATCAGTAATCACCTAAACTGGTAACTTAACAGTTCTGAGAATATATGAATGGGTATCTCTATGGTAACTTACAATATATAAGAGATAAAATTTTATGAAAAAAATTTAACTTCTTTTTAAGGTTTGGCATTTGAAAATAATATAAGGTTCAGGAGAAATTTTAAAATAAATAAATACAAGCTTCTCTTCTAATTTGCGTCGTGTGCCTTTTAATTTTCTACGAATTGGCGCGACGGAGAAAGGCATCTACAGATGCACGATGAGTTTTCGTTTTTCATGGCAGAAATACAATCGGGGTGTTTGCTAAATTACTGCCAAGGGCCGATCCCGCTTAGAAAACCCGTTTTCTAATTAAAAACAACTTGTTTCTAATTTTTTGATGTTGCTTTGTAAGAAACTTGAAACCAGGATTATGGGTGTGGTATGCGGGGCACGCAACCAGCACACCACGGCTGCCGTCAAATTTTACTGCCATATGAATATTTATAGATTGAACATCAAAGTAATCGCTCTAGAACCACATATATCCTTTATTGGTTTCAAATCCAATTCCATATTAAATATCTCGTTTCAATCCCATACCCTGGTTTCTCGAGAGGTTTGGCCCCCCCTTGAAAAACAATTAGTTCACTTTTTTACAACGACCATGGCAAATGCCATCGATTATTTAGCACAGACGGACTCTGTTGAAGCTGCGGACATTTTAAACTACAGTAGAATAGAAGAAATGATCGTCAAAAACAAAATAAGTATTTATTTAATCGAATAACTGTACAAAGCGTATCAGTTTATGCATTTACCAGCTTTTTTTGGTGTACAAACTCTCTTATTTAAATTGTTTTTTATTAGGTATGTTATGTATCGGCGGAAATAGCGGCCGAGTTCAAATATATAAAGAAAAATTCAAAAAGGGGCGTTGTTGTTGTACCGGTGCTTCGCCTCATTCAATAGGTGCGACTACTCATAAAATGTCATCAATATCCTCTAATGGCAGTCCAAGGAAACTTCCTGTTTTAACAGGGGTGTGCCAGAGGATTGTTAGAGGCGTTCACTCCACATTACAATTGAAAATTTGCTTGGTGTCATGTGCAGGGCCGGAGAGCCGAGCCGGGCTCCTGGGACAGTTCGCGTTTACGGCCCCCCTAAAAAATAAACTCAATCCAATAAAAAAATAACATAACATACATAAATTTTTCAATTCACATTGCCAATTTTATTTCATATAAAAGAAGCTTTACTGGAGCACTTACATAAATGGAATGTTAGATTTCATTGTTTGATTTGCTTACATTCACTTTTTCTAAATACATATGTACATTTTAAGAGCTTGAATCATCCAAGGAAAACCTTCCGTGCTTTTGGTCTGCGAATATGGAAATTGCCGATTAAAAACTAATGCTGCGAGCAAGGCTGGACGCCAATGCCAATGTTCCAAGGCTTGTCAAGCGATTTTGGCTCATAGTAGAACGTACAAAATTTTTCACGCGAGACAATAGACTAAAAGAACGCTCCCCTTCAGCCACACTGACTGGAAGTGTGCAAAATTTTCTTAATGCTATGCAGATATTAGGAAATAATACTTCCATCTTCAAGTCATGAAATTTGTTCAGACGTTGAAATGGTGGTAGCGAATCACATCCCAAATTTGCTAAGTGGATGGCTTTGAGATGAATGATTTCATCTATTAGATCAGTAGAAATATCGATGCCATAAATCGTGCAGAATACCGCTGCCTTTTCTCTGAGCTCTTCTTCCGTCAGATCCTGATACTTCCACAAAAAACGAAATTTAATCGCAATGTCATTTACGGCTTCGAAACGTCTTGTCATGTTACCAATCAAGCAGTCAAAAAGAATGTAAAAAACTTGCTATTTGAATTGAGTTTTGGAATCACACTCAGGTGATTCGCCAGGTAATTCATCGAGCTGACGCCTTCTTATCTTCCTTCTTTTCTTTGCGAAGGTATTCACAACTCCTAAACTCCCTGCCAGAATTTGACATTCTTGAAGTATGATCGACCATTGATCCCTGAACTTCTTCAACTCATCAATCAGGCTACGTATATTTTCTGTTTCCACGTCCAGTGTTGCATTTCTAGCTTGCATTACCAGATTTCGATGGTTGATTACCGTCAACACTTTGAGCCAAATGGAGGCTAAGAGGATACACTCAAATTTCCCCATTTATGCTTCAATACCTTTCAAATGCGTTACTGTTTCTGAAGTCAGATTCAAAAGCTTGATTTCATCAATAGCTTTCAATATTTGGGGGAATGTGCGTTGCGAAAGTTTCCACACTATCCACACGAGCAGACCATCGTATTTGTGACATGCTATGCAAGGAGCAATTCGTTTTTTCCTTGAGAATTTCCCATCTCTGAGGGCTTACGCTAAGATATTATACAATTTCTGCATAATACCGAAAAATGTGATGACTTCTGCACAACATTCAGCACCTTGCACTCCACATAAATTTAAACTATGACAAGCACAAGGTGCAAATATTGCCAGGGAGTTATCTCTGCGGATATGACTATTCGCTCCTTTGTAATGACCGTTCATATTACTGCCATTATCATACCCTTGCCCACGGCAGTCATCCAGTGGAATATTGCGCTTTTTTAGAGTGCTGCGAATCAGCTCAGCGATAGCTTCTCCTGTTGTTCCGTTACAATCGACAAACTCTAAGAATGGTTCTTGGATTTTCCATTTTGCGGAGTCCCTGTCTAATAAAACATAACGCAATATGAAAACAATCTACTCAATATGCGCCGTATCAGGGGTTGCATCCACTATTACTGTGTAATAATAAAGTGCTTGGAGATGATTCTTTTTCGTTTGAGATTCCCTCACCTTCTCCAAATGTTCATGCAATAGGGGGTCATAATTGCTGATTAGTTCCAAAATACCAAGAAAGTTTCCATTTTTTGGATTTCCGATCAATGACTTATCCTCTCTAAATGCCAATCATCTTTCTCCAAGAAATAAAACAACATCATCAAGAATTCTGCGAAGTATCTCTCTCCAGCGAGCTGCTTCATTTTTAAGGGTTTCCGCTAAGCGAAAATCCACTGAACTTGCATTTCGAATTCTGATTTCATATTGGCGCCACTCTATATAGAAAGTTTTATGATTTTGACTATTTTCATATTCAGGAATATTGTCGTGTAACCTCTTCCAACGTTTTTCTTTAGAAATACCTGAAAAGCAACAAAATATGTATGTATCTATTAAATCCTAGTTGGAGTACTGTCAATACTACTTTGCCTTGCCGGGCCCCCAAAAACCTTCCGAGGTCCAGGGCAATTGCCCTGGCTGCCCCCCCCCCTCTCCGCGGCCCTGGTCAAGAGGATTTCGAGGTTGACAATCGCGTTGGAGAAGCTATATATTGCCCTGGCAACCCCTTGAGAGGGTTGCGCTACATAACTCCTTGAATCAATTTGGTATTTTAGTCGCATCTTACGACAGGCATACCTACCGCGGGTATATTCTAAGCCCCCTCCCCGCTGGGGGTTAGTCTGTAAAAAGACCTTCATGAAGTTGTAGCTTTATTCCCTTATGAATGTAACAATACAGGTATATAATAGTAGTATATATAAATCTATGATAAAGGTACTTGAATTTTCGTCGATGACATTTTTGACAGTCATTGCTACGAGGAGAGTTAACTTTAAAGTCGGTTACTAGAATTTAATTGAGAAACACGCAGGCAACTTTTTTCCAAATCATTGTGAATAAGCTCAAAAAATAAGATATACATATGGATACATCGATCAAAATCTCTCTGAAACTCATTGTTGCACAAAATTCCATATGTACTAAAGGCCCGAACACAAGATTTTCGATGCATCGGCAAGCGTTGGCTGATGAATAGATTGCATGTATTTATAAGGGTAGCGATACGATCCTACACCAAAAATCTTATGTGTCCTTAAAGGCCGCGGCACAATCACATTTTTCATGTAGATGCGTTTAACACAAGCTTATGCATTCCAATAACATCGCCATAATCAACCAAGATATTGCGTTTGTAAATATGAAGGAACTTCAGACTTGGCAATTGAAGTTTATTTCGCCTTGCCCATTCACATACAAAATGTTGCGAAGCACTGTTATAAACATTCTCCCTATACAACAAAAATACTTGCTAACATATTTTGTGTCGTATTCGATTGTTATATTGCAGTTTTTAATTGCGAAATGTTTGAAAAGTTACCAACCAGAGGGGACAATAATTTCACTTGCAAAGTGTGTCAACACCCTTAGCCAAAGAAAATGTCAAATTCTTCTTCTTATGATTTGCTTGCAACAAAATTTGGGAGATTGTAACGTGCCCTTAGAATTAATTCCACTTTCTCTACATTCAACTGTTCATTACATATTTATACATATTTGTTTATATCGGTCAATTAGTCATGCTTCCGAATAGGTTTTGTTCATTATACATACATATGTACTCATGTGCCTAAATAGGTCATTCCATTAGTTTGTAAGTATTAGTATAAATACGTATTTGTAATGTCTAATTTCCAAATAAAGAACACTCATGATTTTACCATCACTCACTGCATTTCAATTTATTACAAGATGCAAGATGGCTACTTTTCCATATCAGATGGCGCCAGTGTCGCTCAATCTACCGTTCTCCATAAAAATACGTGCAATCTACTCATAATGCATAAGCTTGTTTAAACTCATCTATATGAAAATCTGTTTATGTGTCGGTGCTTTAACCTATGCAAGTAGGTACAATTATTGGGCGCTTTCAGAAAACACAAATGTTGAGCAATTGTTGAGTGATAACTAAGGCATCGAGTCCCGAAGATCTCTCGCAATCCCGGGATTCCGGGTTTTAACAACGACAATAGCGGGAACCTGGGATTTTTTGTGACTACCCTAATGGTGTTATTTTTCAATTTTGATTCAAAAGTAATGATATAATATATACGCATTGAAGTAGCTGAACAAAAACATATATTTCAGTCCAAAGTAAAATCATATGTATGTATGTACTATTCCTATATTGCTAGTACAATGTGCTCCCAATGATTTTTATACCCAGCTGTACTTGTACACAGGGTATTATAACTTTGATTGGATAACGGGTGATTGTACAGGTATAAAGGAATCGAGACAGATATAGACTTCCATATATCAAAATCATCAGTATCGAAAAAAAAATTGATTGAGCCATGTCCGTCCGCCCGTCTGTCCGTTAACACGGTAACTTGAGTAAATTTTGAGATATCTTCACCATATTTGGTACACGAGCTTATCTGGACCCAGAATATATTGATATTGAAAATGAGCGAAATCGGATGATAACCACGCCCACTTTTTATATATATAACATTTTGGAAAATACAAAAAACCTGATTATTTAGTAAACAAAAACACCTAGAATGTTGAAATTTGAATTGTGGACTGATATTGAGACTCTTGATAGGTTAGGTTAGGTTGAACTGGCCGGTCCATGAGAACCTCACATAGACTGAATAAGTCTGTAGTGTTACCAGAAGTTTGTTTTAACGACCAAACTGAAAACCCCTATCAAAAACCAGGACCTATGTTATAAAATAACTCCGTCCTCTTGGCAAATACTAGAAGCTTCCTAGGATTTAAGCCACTTGC
>JARSSU010036495.1:0-42827 GCA_029619165.1 Eurosta solidaginis | reverse complement strand
CAGAATCATTCCTGCCGCAAGCGTTCAAGGTCTTTGGGATTTCTAGCGCTGGTGGCCATACATATATACTAAACTGCCGTCAGGCTTAACTGATGTCCCCGAAGGCTTGGCACACGGTTAGGTCACATATTTTCGATTCCGAAGGCCGGCAGAAGCTCTCATGTCTGCACCTAAGGAGTTCAGCCACATCAGTCACTCTCGTCGTTTCTTCTTAAGACGTTTGAGCGGTTGGATTGACCTGTACCTACGGGAAAGTGATACCTCGAGTTACTGTCGGCTTCGCAACATGCGTACTGCAAGGCGCCAGCATCACGACGGAACACGGCTCTCCGATTCGATTGTGAAAAGCAATAGAGGTCCTAGAACACAAAGAGATATGCTCGGGATGCCTTTCTAGACATCGAGGGAGCTTAACACAGTCTTACCGGGTCAATCGAAAGAGCTCTGGTGGGTCTAGGAGTGCGGGCGCTCTGGTGATTTATGAGCAAACTTCTATAGCGGCAGAATTGTCGCAGCGGAGTGGGCGTCATAATTAGAGGAGGTGTGCGGGGCACGCCAACAGGGGGGTGTCCTATCTCCTACCTCTGGTTGTGGTAGTCAACGAGCTCTCTGTGTGAGCTGGAAGCCATATGGTTCTCGGGGCAGGTGGTTGCCTATGCAGATGACTCGATATCCTAGTCAGATGGCAAAATTTCATGCGGCGCCACCTGCGCAGAGTTCTTCAGGGCTACCTGATACTGTGGCTAGGTGGCTGATCATGTGATTGGCGGTCAACCGGGAAACGAGAATTGTCCTTTTCACAAGAAGATATTACGTGCCCGATTTCAGAGACTCCTCGATTGTAGGGTCAGCACGTTGGGCACTTTCTGATAGGTTAAATATGTGGGATTGTTTTGGACAGAAACTGTCCATTGGCGACCCAATAGTGGAAGATCGTGCAGCAAGAGCCAGCCATTGCCTTGTACGTGCTGCAGATGAGCTATCGGAAAGAGGATGGGACATCTCGCCAAGAATAGTACACTGGGACTTTATGAGATGCGTGGTCAGACCGATTCTGCTATATGGGGTGCTGTCTGGTGGAAAGCACTGGACATCGGCGAGCACCTCCAAAATGTAGTGTCAGTGCAACGACGGCGCTGGATCGGTATCAGTCGCGCGCTCTCAGAACAACGCTACTTGCACTGAACGTCATGCTGGGAGAGAACAGATACCCACGTAGAGAGATAGTGCAGGAAAGAGCGCCGGCGCAAGGCGTGCGTTGTCAGGCTTCGTGATATGGGTATGACTTTCTGACCGCGACACTCTAGCCTGCTTACCATGTTTCGACTATCATCCGGACAGATCAACGGACTACTGTATGCGATGAACAGCTCCTGATACACCTGCACCCAGTTATTCCAGACGAGAGAGGACATGGGAGAGAATTATCTGGGCCATGGACGCTTAACTGTTCGCGGATGGTCGCAAAGCTGGATGGAAAGTTGGTGCTCTTTGTCAGAGCGCAAATTGTAAGCCGCAAGTTTAAGTGGCTGATCACATGCAGTGTATTCCAAGCGTGAATGCGTGCGATTAGGGGCGGTGGCGAATGAGATGCTATCCCAGTGCTACCACGGTTGGGAATTAACGATCCGACGGATCAGGATAGCGCACAATCGCTATCAGGCTTGTAGCTCAACTACAGTGCGATCGAGGGTGGTCTGGAGTGCCTGACCTCACCGCGTTTAGCGATGGCAGTCGACTTATGTGTACAATTAAGATTATACTGGGGCCCGGCGCATAGTGATATCCGGTACTAGTCAGCGGATCTCTTAGCCGCGTCGGTACAACTGAACCGAGGAGATGAGCAGTAGGGACGTCGGATCCCGCTGTGCCACCGTGTGATTGCTCCTCCATAGCTGGGCCTCGAAATCAGCTCAGCAACGTTGGGCGGATACCACGATCTTCGCAGGGTAGCAGATCGTTCTGCGCCGAAGGTGGATGGCTAGAGAGTCTGCTGAAATACTTGGTTCACTAAGGCTCACCTATCACTGGTCATTGGGTTTTTGACATGACATCTGTCGCATGGGTATCCATGCGGTAAGACGCTCATGCACTATACTGGAAACTACATCTGCCGCAGCGGTATGGAGGATGATGAGGTGAATCGACCGAATCAACTTTATGCTGATTGTCCAGCTTTGTTGCGCCGAATTAGTAGGCCGACAGTACTTCGGTCGCGACTCACTGGATGCAGCCCGCGGATAGTATCAAAGTTGAGCAGTGCGGTATCATTCGAGCTTATCACGTTGACTACTCCAGCGATTCTCGAGTAGCGGGATCATAGGATCCCACGTAGTGTGCGTGATGTGTATCACAACGACTCGTGTTGTCCCACGTGAGCTATCCACTGTATCAGGGCAGCTACCACTAACCTACACATATCCTAGCCTACCTGTCTTCCATGAAGGGTAAGGCAGCATTTGGTGGTAAAACCCCTTTTCCCATCACAAGTAAGTAGAGGACGCAGAGCATGTTTACCTCTATACCTTACCTTGGACTACGTAATTAATCAGCGGCTACCTTGATTTATCAAAATTATATCATCCTCGAAAAAACACAAACATATGCATTTTCTGCAAGGCTTTTAAATTGCATATATTTCTACATACTTTTAAGGACTACACATAATGTGTAAAGGAAAATAATGATGCGTCGAAATTAAAGTATTCATAAATAATAGTTAGAAATGTAAATAAAGATAAAGAACAGTGATTAGAGTGGCATTTGAAGCACGAACAGGGGACAGCAAAATGTTTTACTATACAATTATCACCAAAGTGTATTCACCAATTTTAACAATTCTCTCATTAGAAAAGACTTTAATATCAAATTGAAAAATATCTAACTTACTTGGAAACCTGAAATTTTCAAATACAAGGCGCGACATACCGCAGGGGAGATTCAAGCCGAGCTTTCTACTCTTTTTCGTAATACACTTTTACATTGTTCCACAAATTAGCCGGAAGGGACCAACTTGGTTTTTGCACACACAATGCACCACAATGGCATCTGCAAGCAGATGAATTTTCACTGAGAAGCTTTTCATGGCAGAAATACACTCGAGTATTTGCAAAACCACGGTCGAGGAGCAACCTCGCCTAGAAAATTTGTTTTTATTAAAAAACTTTTTTCTGAAGATTTTGATGTTCCTTTGCCTGGGTCTTAAACCCGGGCCTAAGCAATACCGTAGCGTAGCACGTTTCCACCAGGCGAGATAATATAATAAAAGGCAAAAACTAATGTGGTGATTTATTTCTGCTATATTATTTTATATTTTTAATTATATTATTTTATTCTATTTTATTTTGTTTTATTTAACTTTTTTATTTGATTTAAATTTATTTGATTTCGTTTTATTTTATATACTTTCTTTTTATTTTCTTTTATTTCGTTTTATTTTACTTTATATTATTTTATTTTATTTTATTCTATTCTATTCTATTCTATTTTATTTTATTTTCATTTATTTTATTTTATGTTTACTTTATTTTATTTTATTTTATTTTATATTTATTTTATTTTATTTTATTTATTTGATTTTATTTTATTTCATTTTATTCTACTTAATTTTTTTAATTGATTTTATCTGTATTCTATTAGCGAGACATGCTCAAATTGCTTTATACAAGTGTTTTTTTATTGATATTAGAGAAAAATTGCAAAGTTCATAAACGGCGGAGTTCAATACTCAGCTCCCAAAAAGCTAGCTGATGAAGAAGTGAAATTCAGAAACATGCCCCTAGTAACCATGGCCGTTTGTATTGTAATTTTTCTCTAATATTAATTGATTTTATTTTATTGTATTTTATTTCGTTTTACTTGATTTATTTTGTTTTATTTTATTTTTTTTATTTATTTTTTTTATTTCATTTCATTTTTTTATTTTAGTTTTATTTAACTTTATTCTGTTCAAACTTTTTTTAGCTAATTTATTTTATTATAGTTTTGTTTTCATTTATTTAACTTTATTCTATTGCATACCATTTTATTTAAATTCATTTTATTTTGTGAATTTTATTTTATTTTATTTTGATTATTTTATTTTATTTTTTTACTTTATTTTATTTTATTTTATTTATCCTTATATAAATTTTGGTTTGTTGCATTTATCTTACTTTTCTTTTATTAAATTTAGAATTTTATTTCATTTATTATTCATTAATTTCATTAATTTTTTACACGCTTTTACACTTGGGCCTGTATCTATCTATGTATGTATGTAACGGAATCTTGTGAGCTTAATTTTCACCGGTTTCTAGAAGTCTGATAATTTGAAACTTTGCATACGTATCAAGGACCGATGACAATGCATTAATGTGATGGTGTGGTGCATGACATAAGGTCAACGGCCCATAAGGTCCAAATTGGCCTTATTACCACTTTGGAATGGCCATAAGGTTGATGTAAACTTTGCACACGTATCAGGGCTCGATGAGAATGCAATAATGTGATGGTGGGGTGACATAAGGTTAACGGACATAAGGTCAATGTAACTTATGAACACCCCAAATGGCCATAGATTTGAAACCTGCACATAATGCGAAAAAACGCATTCCTTTATTAATGATAGAAGTGGATGCATGGCAAAGTCTACTACAAATAGCATACTGGAGCCTTTTTAACACGCTTTTATTAGCTTGGCCTGTATCTATCTATGTATTATTATCCATGTATGTATGTAACGGAATCTGGAGTGGAGCCGAGAGCCCCAGTAGTGCAGAGCTCCGAACTCCGTTGCACCTTTTGAAGCATTTTAGCTAGTGCAGGCCACCAGACCAAGGCACCATTAAGAAGAATCGGGCGCACAATGGCTGTGCTAAATCAGTAGGTCCACCTTAGGGGAGAATCCCCAGGAGGTGCCAATGCCCTCTTGCAGGTGAACAGCTCTGCTGCTGCCTTCTTGATCGCTCCACTATATGGTCATCACAATAGCTTCCTATCCAGAATGACTCCCAATATTGACTTGATCGCTAACACACGTACCCCCAATTCCTTGGCGGTGTAAGATTTGATACTTTGTACCTCCTCGTGAAGAGGACAAGCTCGGTTTATCCGGGTGACTTCCAAACCTGTGGCTGTGGCCCAGTGGAAAATTTGGATAGTGCCCCTTCCATAAGGTTGCAAAGATTTTGCGGATTCCCCGCATGGTGCCCCAGATGTCATCTGCATACGCGATCACATTGGTGACCTTCTGCCTCCATGAGGCGTAGTAGTTGGTTGACGGTAACCACCCAAAGTAGCGAGAGAGAACGCCGCCCTGCGGAGTGCTCTGCCGACCGGTCTGCAGATCTCGCATCCACCTAGCTCAGTTTTTAATATGGCTATGCGTAAGCAGATTGTATATAACTCCACCAGGCACGCGTCAACACCCATATCGGCCAGCGCCGAGGTGATGGCCTCAGGGAGACGTTGTTGAAGCACTACTATATCTAGCACCATGTGTATTCTTGAGTCAAGTGACTTCGATAACGATACCAGTGAGTGCAAGGCCGTGTCGTTGACCTACCTTATATAGGCATGTTGAGCTTGCGAGAAGCGATGACTCAATCCTCATCCTGATGTATCCTCTAAGATGTCTTTCGAGTGTTTTTAGCAGAAAAGAAGATAGCTTATAGCCTATAGTCATTTTGTTTAGAGTGGAGTTTTCCCTGCCTGGTGATAAGACCAAGTTGACTTCTCTCCACGATGCTGGTACGTAATTGAGCCTAAGACAACCTATAACATCCCTTTATCCAGGGCCTTATAAGTTTCGTCAGTATCTGTAGCTGAGCCGGAAAAATCCATCCGGCCCGGCGATTTATAAGGCTTGAAGGTCCTGTAAAACCCAATCAATGCTTTTATCATCTGTGATTTCAGCTGCCATTAGGTTGACCCTCCGCTAACAATATTTGAAGACACGCCCGCGCTTGCTGGAAGTGTGTATCCATAAGCAAGTTTATGGTTTCAGCGCTGGAGTCCGTCCAGTGCCCATCCGGCTTTTGGGCG
Organism: Eurosta solidaginis; assembly: GCA_029619165.1. Taxonomy (NCBI): domain Eukaryota; kingdom Metazoa; phylum Arthropoda; class Insecta; order Diptera; family Tephritidae; genus Eurosta; species Eurosta solidaginis. The sequence continues at coordinate 36,803 of JARSSU010036495.1, read as the reverse complement.
TAACTTAGCTGATTGGGGATTTCGAATGCACCTTCCTTAAGTGGGAGACTGCGATGTGATTCAATGCTGCCGCAGAAATCCCTCCAGGAGGATCGCTTTTCATTTCGGATTGCTTTTTTATATATATTTTATTTTCGTTTTATAAGCGCCGTGAGGATCGTGTCCGTCTGCTTTGCTTTATTAAAGGCCGTCCTACATAACTTCCTAAGCTTATCAAGATCAGACACCACCATGGTGGTTTGTGCGTTTCCATAACCTTTTTAGACGAGCAAGCCCTATCTAATGCATTCCTACATTTTTGACTGAAATTATTTAAAAGCACGTCCAGCTCCTCCTCGCTCTCTGGGGCTCGCACCTCTTCAGATGGCTTTTTACCTATTATCTTCTTATAGTATCCCCAGTTCGTTCTTCTAATATTTTGTATGTACTTAGGACTTGTGTGCGCCTGCATATATAGAAAGCTTGTATATCTATGGTCAGAAAAGAGTGCTCCTTTAGAACTCTCCATGAAACGATCAGGTCACTGAAAGAATCTGTGACCAGGTTATGTCAAAGACTCTTCGCGGTTCCTCGTAATGAAGGTTGGACCATTTCCCTATTACATATACTTAGATTAGTGCTAAAAGATAGTTAAATAAAGACTCACCTCGGTCATTTGTATCACTGCTGCCCCACTGGGTATGGCGGCATTGGCATCGCCTCCAGTGGGATGAGTCATTTCGTGGATTTACTGCTCTCACGAACTCCCTGAAATTATCCGGTTGTATTGAGCCTTGGTGATCGTGCGCTAGGTAGAAGAGCAAGTTTCAAGCTCCTCCTAGCACCTCGACGCTAACCGCTGTCAGATCCCCGCCGCTAAATTGGGTAGAAGAAAAACAGTATAGGTTAAGTTCGGGTGTAACGAACATTGCATACTCAGCTGAGAGCTATGGAGACAAAATAAGGGAAAATCAGCATGTAGGAAAATGAACCTAGGGTAACCCTGGAATGTGTTTGTATAACATGTGTATCAAATGGGAGGTATTAAAGAATATTTTAAGAGGGAGTGGGCATAGTTCTATAGGTGGACGCCATTAGGATATCGCCAAAAGGTGGACCAGGCTGACTCTAGATTTTGTTTGTACGATATAGGTATCAAATGAAAGGTGTTAATGAGTATTTCAAAAGCGCAGTGGGCCTTAGTTCTATAGGTGGACGTCTTATCGAGATATCGCCATAAAGGTAGACCAGGGGTGACTCTAGAATTTGTTTGTACGATATGGGTATCAAACAGAGGTGTTAATGAGTTTTTTAAAAGGGAGTGGGCCTTAGTTCTATGGGTGGACGCCTTTACGAGATATCGCCATAAAGGTGGACCAGGAGGTGACTCTAGAATTGTACGATATGGGTATCAAAGAAAGGTGTTAATGAGTATTTTAAAAGGGAGTGGGCCTTAGTTCTATGGGTGGACGCCTTTTAGAGATATCGCCATAAGGTGGACCAGGAGTTACTCTAGAATTGTACAATATGGGTATCAAACGAAAGGTGTTAATGAGTATTTTAAAAGGGAGTGGGCCTTAGTTCTATAGGTGGACGCCTTTTCCAGATATCGCCATAAAGGTGGACCAGGGGTGACTCTGATATGTGTTTGTACGATATGGGTATCAAATTAAAGGTATTAATGAGGGTTTTAAAAGGGAGTGGTGGTAGTTGTATATGTGAAGGCGTTTTCGAGATATCGACCAAAATGTGGACCAGGGTGAACCAGAACAGCATCTGTCCGGTACCGCTAATTTATTTATATATGTAATACCACGAACAGTATTCCTGCCATGATTCCAAGGGCTTTTGATTTCGCCCTGCAGAACTTTTTTATTTCCTTCTACTTAATATGGTAGGTGTCACACCCATTTTACAAAGTTTTTTTCTAAAGTTACATTTTGCGTCAATAAAGCCAATCCAATTACCATGTTTCATCCCTTTTTTCGTATTTGGTATACAATTATGGCATTTTTTAATTTTTCGTAATTTTCGAAATTGAAAAAGTGGGCGTGGTCATAGTCGGATTTCGGCCATTTTTCATACCTATACAAAGTGAGTTCAGATAAGACGTGAACTGAGTTTTTGCTCAAGTTATCGTGTTAACGGCTGAGTGGAAGGACAGACGGTCGACTGTGTATAAAAACTGGGCGTGGCTTCAACCGATTCCGCCCTTTTTCACAGAGAACATTTATCGTCCTAGAATCTAACCCATCTACCAAATTTCACAAGGATTGGTAAATTTTTGTTCGACTTATAGCATTAAAAGTATCCTAGAAAAATTAAATGAAAAAGGGCGGAGCCACGCCCATTTTGAAATTTTCTTCTATTTTTGTATTTTGTTGCACCATATCTTTACTGGAGTTGAATGTTGACATAATTTACTTATATACTGTAAAGATATTAAATTTTTTGTTAAAATTTGACTTAAAAAAATTTTTTTTAAAAGTGGGCGTGGTCGTTCTCCGATTTTGCTAATTTTTATTAAGCATATATTAGTAATAGGAGTAACGATCCTGACAAATTTCATCATGATATCTTCAACACTGCCAAATTACAGCTTGCAAAACTTTTAATTACCTTCTTTTAAAGTGGGTGGTGCCACGCCCATTGTCCAAAATTTTACTAATTTTCTATTCTGCGTCATAGTTCAACTCTCCTACCAAGTTTCATCGCTTTATCCGTCTTTGGTAATGAATTATCACACTTTTTGTGTTTTCGGAAATTTTCGATATCGAAAAAGTGGGCGTGGTTATAATCCGATTTCGTTCATTTTAAACAGCGTTCTGAGATGAGTGCCCAGGAACCTACATACCAAATTTCATCATGATACCTCAAAATTTACTCAAGTTATCGTGTTAACGGACAGACGAACGGAGATGGGCTCAATCAAATTTTTTTTCAATACTGATGATTTTGATATATGGAAGTCTATATCTATCTCGATTCCTTATACCTGTACAACCAACCGTTATCCAATCAAAGTTATTATACTCTGTGAGCTCTGCTCAACTGAGCATAAAAATAAAAGTTAGCCGAAAATTCATTACAGTAGATCAAATTCTTTATTCATTAGCTTCTCTCTTCGTCTTCAATACACGTGGTGAGCCCTTCGCTCACGTTCAGAAACCTTCCAAAGCGAGTACATATAAACCCCCCAATAGGTCTGACCTTATTGTTATTTCTACTTTCCACCGGTGCTTTACACCATTCTGCAGCCAGCGGTTATCACCGATGCCCTTCCACTCATCTGCTTCCCATTACAAGTTTGGTACCATTCAACCACATAATGTTTTGCGGCTCACCGGCCTACTGGCTACCAAACACTTTTTACTATCCACAGGTTTAAGATTCACTTGTTACGTCGTTTCGTTTCCATTTGTAACTTTCAATGATAATTTACTATCCATTCACCAAGCCCCATTCATTATGACACACACAACTGTGACTGTTTTGCTTTTCCCCAACCAACCAGCCACCATTTACCATCTAAACGAATTCCTTCAGTCATTTTGCAAGTCCCTTCATAAATTCACCGCTTGTGCAGATCGATTTGACACCAGCCAGTAGTTATCGCCTCAATAGGCTCGCCGTTCGTAGATTTTGCGGGAGCTTTGGCACCGTTTACTGTTTTCATAGTTATCCGTGCGGCACTATCCTCGGCAGCATTTGCCGATAATAATATCGAAATGTCCTTATAGCCATGTTTGAATGGAAGGGAACCAAGCTTCCTTTCCAGCTTCACAAATCTGCAAACGGAGCTTTTGCAGAAGCTGTCAGGATGACGCGGAAGAGCAGTCGATTCATTAGCCGATGCCGATGTCCGCATCAAGACTATTCCGATTTCTAGGCGCATGGTTTTTCGACAGTCTGGTACTTAAATTCATCAGAGATATCAAGTGGTTCGTTGAGGACCACTAGAAAGTAATCTAGTTGGACGAATGTGCCACCACCCAGCTCTCACAGATGGCATTAACAATGGACAAAAATATCGCCGAGTGGAAGTGTGGGATATTGCCCACGCAAGCTCTCTTAGCATAACCTAACATGTATTCATATGTGAAGGAAGTGGAACCTGTACTGACTCTGAATTGGTGAGTTCTTGCCCAGCCTTGAACAAAAACAGTGGCGCCCGAGGATGAAAGAGTTTTCTAAACTTTTAAATATCTCGAGCAGTTTAGTTAAAAGTTTTTTCTTTCATTGGTCGGTTTTACGTAGGTGTAACATGAGGATTCATTAGTGGGACAAAATGGACAAAAACAAATGGCGCCCGAGCAGGACCCATATATCTCGTTGCAGTTTTCGTTTACAGCGTGATACTGACATTTCATTCAGCACTTCTCAAAAATATCTGTTATTTCTCATCTCCCTGAAAGTTATGCGAATTAAACACGATAATTTAAAACCCATATAAATCTAAATGTGCACACACCAAAACTTTTCAAGGCATATCATTTATTTATTTGCCGCCTGTTTGTATGCCAACACCAAAGCCGTGACGACAAGAAGGTAGATAATCTTTTGCAAAAGTTTTCTACAAAAAACCAAAACAAACGTCGAGTAAATAATTCCTTTGTAAAGGTTGCGACAACCCCAAAACGCAACAAATACAACAATAAGAAAAAAATTTACAAATACATAGCGAGAAGAAAAGGACTTTTTGCACCTCAAAAGAAAAAAGAAAAACGCGAACAAAAGAAAATTTGTTTTGAGTTTATTAGAAGAAGCTTTTTTTGTGTGTGTGCCACTTCACAATAAACGATATTTCTATTTACTTTTGTTGACAATGAAACATTAAAAGGATTTCGCTCATTTTCACTTGAGTGCGTATCAATTGAGTGTATACTCAAATACTCAAAAGACTAGGGTATGAGTGGGTGAGTGAGTGCGTTTGAAAATGCAAGAAAATGAAAGTGGAAAGCTTGAGCAAACAAAATAAAAAGCACTAAGAAACAAACACCCCCTAAAGGTATGCTATATTTCAACAAAACGACGAGTGCGTAATGTGTGCGTGTATTGGGGGAGTTGTTGTGCGTTTTTCCGAAAAGAACATTTTGTATGTCCATAAGTAAAAGCTCTACATGTTTTCACTTTATGCTTTAGCCATTTTATGATGCAAGTCGCCGTGTGAATCACTTCATCAAGTAACCCTTATCACTACAAACCAACTTAGCATGTAACGCGTAAAATCGACGCCGAAAACAATGAACTTTCATCGTGCTCAAGCGACAGGAAGCACAGTCGCCGCCATCACTGCCAGCCAGCCATCTTCACTCCAAACGGAGAGGACGGCAGAGGAATTCATATAATAAACAATGGCAATAAATAGTTAAAAAATACACAAGTTACAAGAATAAGATTGCCACTTGGATGCATTTTGATGCTAAAATAGTAGTTTGCGAAGTTTCGCTTGTGTTTTTGTCTGTGTGTAAACGGCTTTGCTCACGATATGGGGGAATCCTGGATGTAGATTAAGTGTAAGCATGGAGTCTTTGTGAGTGGTATGATATACTGGGATATGTGTAAAATGTAAGTGCAGTGTAGTTTTTATACCTTTCATGAAAATGAAATGGTATATTAATTTCGTCACGAAGCCAAAATTGTAAGTCCTTAAAGGAAATAGAAGACCCCCATAAGTATAACCGAAATAATCAGGATGAAGAGCTGAGTTGATTTAGCCATGTCCGTCCGTCTGTCTGTTTGTATGACTAGTCCCTCAATTTTTGAGATATCTTGATAAAATTGGTGAGCGGGTGTATTTGGGTGTCCGATTAGACATTTGTCGGAACCGCCGGATCGGACCACTATAGCATATATCCTCCATACAACCGATTTTCAGAAAAAAGATTTTTGTCATATCTTCCTCAATTTAACAGATTGAAGCTTCAAACTTCACCATATGCTTTCGTATATTGCACATATTGTTGTCTGAAAAAATTGATGAGATCGGTCGTATATATAGTATATATCCCCCACAACCGATTGTTCAGATAAGAAACTTTTCGTAATTACTGCCCTATTTTAGAGCTAGAGGCTTCAAATTCACGAATGCTTACGTATATAGCATATATTGTTGTCTGAAAAAATCATAGAGATCGGTGGTATATATAGTATATATCTCATACAACCGATTGTTCAGATAAGAAACTTTTCGCAATTTCTACCCCATTTTAACAGCTAGAAGCTTCAAATTTCACGAATGCTTACGTATATAGCATATATTGTTGTCTGAAAAAATCATAGAGATCGGTTGTATATATAGTATATATCTCATACAACCGATTGTTCAGATAAGAACTTTTCGCATTTCTACCCCATTTTAACAGCTATAAGCTTCAAATTTCACCGAATGCTTACGTATATAGCATATATTGTTGTCTGAAAAAATCATAGAGATCGGTGTATATATAGTATATATCTCATACAACGATTGTTCAGATAAGAAACTTTTCGCAATTTTCTACCCCATTTTAACAGCTATAAGCTTCAAATTTCACCGAATGCTTACGTATATAGCATATATTGTTGTCTGAAAAAATCATAGAGATCGGTTGTATATATAGTATATATCTCATACAACCGATTGTTCAGATAAGAAACTTTTCGCAATTTCTACCCCATTTTAACAGCTATAAGCTTCAAATTTCACCGAATGCTTACGTATATAGCATATATTGTTGTCTGAAAAAATCATAGAGATCGGTTGTATATATAGTATATATCTCATACAACCGATTGTTCAGATAAGAAACTTTTCGCAATTTCTACCCCATTTTACAGCTATAAGCTTCAAATTTCACCGAATGCTTACGTATATAGCATATATTGTTGTCTGAAAAAATCATAGAGATCGGTTGTATATATAGTATATATCTCATACAACCGATTATTCAGATAAGAAACTTTTCGCAATTTCTACCCCATTTTAACAGCTATAAGCTTCAAATTTCACCGAATGCTTACGTATATAGCATATATTGTTGTCTGAAAAAATCATAGAGATCGGTTGTATATATAGTATATATCTCATACAACCGATTGTTCAGATAAGAAACTTTTCGCAATTTCTACCCCATTTTAACAGCTATAAGCTTCAAATTTCACCGAATGCTTACGTATATAGCATATATTGTTGTCTGAAAAAATCATAGAGATCGGTTGTATATATAGTATATATCTCATACAACCGATTGTTCAGATAAGAAACTTTTCGCAATTTCTACCCCATTTTAACAGCTATAAGCTTCAAATTTCACCGATTGCTTACGTATATAGCATATATTGTTGTCTGAAAAAATCATAGAGATCGGTTGTATATATAGTATATATCTCATACAACCGATTATTCAGATAAGAAACTTTTCGCAATTTCTACCCCATTTTAACAGCTATAAGCTTCAAATTTCACCGAATGCTTACGTATATAGCATATATTGTTGTCTGAAAAATCATAGAGATCGGTTGTATATATAGTATATATCTCATACAACCGATTGTTCAGATAAGAAACTTTTCGCAATTTCTACCCCATTTTAACAGCTATAAGCTTCAAATTTCACCGATTGCTTACGTATATAGCATATATTGTTGTCTGAAAAAATCATAGAGATCGGTTGTATATATAGTATATATCTCATACAACCGATTGATTCAGATAAGAAACTTTTCGCATTTCTACCCCATTTTAACAGCTATAAGCTTCAAATTTCACCGAATGCTTACGTATATAGCATATATTGTTGTCTGAAAAAATCATAGAGATCGGTTGTATATATAGTATATATCTCATACAACCGATTGTTCAGATAAGAAACTTTTCGCTATTTCTACCCCATTTTCACAGCTATAAGCTTCAAATTTCACCGAATGCTTACGTATATAGCATATATTGTTGTCTGAAAAAATCATAGAGATCGGTTGTATATATAGTATATATCTCATACAACCGATTATTCAGATAAGAAACTTTTCGCTATTTCTACCCCATTTTCACAGCTATAAGCTTCAAAATTTCACCGAATGCTTACGTATATAGCATATATTGTTGTCTGAAAAAAATCATAGAGATCGGTTGTATATATAGTATATATCTCATACAACCGATGTTCAGATAAGAAACTTTTCGCAATTTCTACCCCATTTTAACAGCTATAAGCTTCAAATTTCACCGAATGCTTACGTATATAGCATATATTGTTGTCTGAAAAAATCATAGAGATCGGTTGTATATATAGTATATATCTCATACAACCGATTATTCAGATAAGAAACTTTTCGCTATTTCTACCCCATTTTCACAGCTATAAGCTTCAAATTTCACCGAATGCTTACGTATATAGCATATATTGTTGTCTGAAAAAATCATAGAGATCGGTTGTATATATAGTATATATCTCATACAACCGATTGTTCAGATAAGAAACTTTTCGCTATTTCTACCCCATTTTAACAGCTATAAGCTTCAAATTTCACCGAATGCTTACGTATATAGCATATATTGTTGTCTGAAAAAATCATAGAGATCGGTTGTATATATAGTATATATCTCATACAACCGATTATTCAGATAAGAAACTTTTCGCAATTTCTACCCCATTTTCACAGCTATAAGCTTCAAATTCACCGAATGCTTACGTATATAGCATATATTGTTGTCTGAAAAATCATAGAGATCGGTTGTATATATAGTATATATCTCATACAACCGATTATTCAGATAAGAAACTTTTCGCAATTTCTACCCCATTTTCAACAGCTATAAGCTTCAAATTTCACCGAATGCTTACGTATATAGCATATATTGTTGTCTGAAAAAATCATAGAGATCGGTTGTATATATAGTATATATCTCATACAACCGATTGTTCAGATAAGAAACTTTTCGCATTTCTACCCCATTTTAACAGCTATAAGCTTCAAATTTCACGAATGCTTACGTATATAGCATATATTGTTGTCTGAAAAAATCATAGAGATCGGTTGTATATATAGTATATATCTCATACAACCGATTGTTCAGATAAGAAACTTTTCGCAATTTCTACCCCATTTTCACAGCTATAAGCTTCAAATTTCACCGAATGCTTACGTATATAGCATATATTGTTGTCTGAAAAAATCATAGAGATCGGTTGTATATATAGTATATATCTCATACAACCGATTATTCAGATAAGAAACTTTTCGCATTTCTACCCCATTTTACAGCTATAAGCTTCAAATTTCACCGAATGCTTACGTATATAGCATATATTGTTGTCTGAAAAATCATAGAGATCGGTTGTATATATAGTATATATCTCATACAACCGATTGTTCAGATAAGAAACTTTTCGCAATTTCTACCCCATTTTCACAGCTATAAGCTTCAAATTTCACCGAATGCTTACGTATATAGCATATATTGTTGTCTGAAAAAATCATAGAGATCGGTTGTATATATAGTATATATCTCATACAACCGATTGTTCAGATAAGAAACTTTTCGCTATTTCTACCCCATTTTCACAGCTATAAGCTTCAAATTCACCGATGCTTACGTATATAGCATATATTGTTGTCTGAAAAAATCATAGAGATCGGTTGTATATATAGTATATATCTCATACAACCGATTGTTCAGATAAGAAACTTTTCGCTATTTCTACCCATTTCACAGCTATAAGCTTCAAATTTCACCGAATGCTTACGTATATAGCATATATTGTTGTCTGAAAAAATCATAGAGATCGGTTGTATATATAGTATATATCTCATACAACCGATTGTTCAGATAAGAAACTTTTCGCAATTTCTACCCCATTTTAACAGCTATAAGCTTCAAATTTCACCGAATGCTTACGTATATAGCATATATTGTTGTCTGAAAAAATCATAGAGATCGGTTGTATATATAGTATATATCTCATACAACCGATTGTTCAGATAAGAAACTTTTCGCTATTTCTACCCCATTTTCACAGCTATAAGCTTCAAATTTCACCGAATGCTTACGTATATAGCATATATTGTTGTCTGAAAAAATCATAGAGATCGGTTGTATATATAGTATATATCTCATACAACCGATTGTTCAGATAAGAAACTTTTCGCTATTTCTACCCCATTTTCACAGCTATAAGCTTCAAATTTCACCGATGCTTACGTATATAGCATATATTGTTGTCTGAAAAAATCATAGAGATCGGTTGTATATATAGTATATATCTCATACAACCGATTGTTCAGATAAGAAACTTTTCGCTATTTCTACCCCATTTTAACAGCTATAAGCTTCAAATTTCACCGAATGCTTATGTATATAGCATATATTGTTGTCTGAAAAAATCATAGAGATCGGTTGTATATATAGTATATATCTCATACAACGATTGTTCAGATAAGAAACTTTTCGCTATTTCTACCCCATTTTCACAGCTATAAGCTTCAAATTCACCGAATGCTTACGTATATAGCATATATTGTTGTCTGAAAAAATCATAGAGATCGGTTGTATATATAGTATATATCTCATACAACCGATTGTTCAGATAAGAAACTTTTCGCTATTTCTACCCCATTTTCACAGCTATAAGCTTCAAATTTCACCGATTGCTTATGTATATAGCATATATTGTTGTCTGAAAAAATCATAGAGATCGGTTGTATATATAGTATATATCTCATACAACCGATTGTTCAGATAAGAAACTTTTCGCTATTTCTACCCCATTTTCACAGCTATAAGCTTCAAATTTCACCGAATGCTTATGTATATAGCATATATTGTTGTCTGAAAAAATCATAGAGATCGGTTGTATATATAGTATATATCTCATACAACCGATTGTTCAGATAAGAAACTTTTCGCTATTTCTACCCCATTTTCACAGCTATAAGCTTCAAATTCACCGAATGCTTACGTATATAGCATATATTGTTGTCTGAAAAAATCATAGAGATCGGTTGTATATATAGTATATATCTCATACAACCGATTGTTCAGATAAGAAACTTTTCGCTATTTCTACCCCATTTTCACAGCTATAAGCTTCAAATTTCACCGAATGCTTACGTATATAGCATATATTGTTGTCTGAAAAAATCATAGAGATCGGTTGTATATATAGTATATATCTCATACAACCGATTATTCAGATAAGAAACTTTTCGCTATTTCTACCCCATTTTCACAGCTATAAGCTTCAAATTTCACCGAATGCTTACGTATATAGCATATATTGTTGTCTGAAAAAATCATAGAGATCGGTTGTATATATAGTATATATCTCATACAACCGATTATTCAGATAAGAAACTTTTCGCTATTTCTACCCCATTTTCACAGCTATAAGCTTCAAATTCACCGAATGCTTATGTATATAGCATATATTGTTGTCTGAAAAAATCATAGAGATCGGTTGTATATATAGTATATATCTCATACAACCGATTATTCAGATAAGAAACTTTTCGCTATTCTACCCATTTTCACAGCTATAAGCTTCAAATTTCACCGATGCTTATGTATATAGCATATATTGTTGTCTGAAAAAATCATAGAGATCGGTTGTATATATAGTATATATCTCATACAACGATTATTCAGATAAGAAACTTTTCGCTATTTCTACCCCATTTTCACAGCTATAAGCTTCAAATTCACCAAATGCTTACGTATATAGCATATATTGTTGTCTGAAAAAATCATAGAGATCGGTGGTATGTATATTATATACCCCCTATAAACTGTCATTTTTGCCCCTTTTTTTACGGCTAGAAGCTTCAAAATTCATCAATTTCATCAAATAGTTACGTTTACGTCACATATTGTTGAAATACGTGATTCGTAGTCATAGTTTTTACACGCGATCACAAAAAACCTGAAATTTGCATCCTCACACAAAGTACCTACCTATTTTTTATTTTATATTTATCTTAAAAATCGTTTAGGTATGTACAGCTGTTCACTACATATTTCTTATCTTATACATCCGATTATTTGGATGATCACGGGATAAGATTATTGTTCAGCCCCATTCATGAAAGGTATGAAGTCTTCGGCACAGCCGAAGACAGTGCCGTCTTTACTTGTGGTATGGTAAACTCCAATGAAGTAGAGAATGTAAGCGTAAGTTTAGTCACTACACTCTAGGGTAATGTGATAATAATGTACATCATAGAGTGATATGAGCGAAATCAGACAGTAAATAAAGACGCGGTATTTAAAGCAAGGCAAGGATATAAAAGCAGAGGTTGTGAATGAAAAGGAAAGGACATGAAAAAAAGGAAAGTAAGACAAAAAAAAATGTATGTAAGGCACGATAACCTCCGAAAGATTTAAGGCCGAGCTTCTCTTCCAATTTTGAGTCGTGCTCCTTTAGATTTTTCCTACAAATTGCGGGACGGCACCTATGTTTTAGCGATCCGAACGATCTGCAAGGCAGAGTTTTTCACTGAGCTATTCAGGCAGAAATACACTCGGAGTGCTTGCCAAACACTGCCGAGGGGCGACCCCGCTTAGAAAAATTTTCTTCAATTGAAAAACTTTGTTTCTAAAATATTGATCTTGCTTTACCCGGGGTGTGAACCCAGGATCCTCGGTGTAGTAAGCGGAGCACCCTAGTGATGGTAGGGCGGCCAAATGAAGTAAATATTGGAGTCAAAACCGGACGGCGTGTTATCAATTTATTAACGAAGTGTCAACGATTTGTATCGATGAATTTCGCTGAGTTAGCGGTAATCGATAAGTTGCCAGTTTGTTATCGGCGGGGTATGGGCGTTTTTATGATTTCTTATCCACGAGTTATCATTTTGTTATTGGTGTGTTATCAATCAGGTATAGACAAGTTATCGCTTTGGTTATAAACTTTCGATCGATAAGTAAGGTGCTCAGGTTTTTTTATCGATGATTTAAGTTTTTTATCTAAAAGGTATCGATTATTTATCGAAAATGTTATCAATATTTTACCGAAACGTTAGCAATTTGTTAACGTAGTGTTATCAATATATTATCGGCGTGTTATCGAGTTGTATCAAAAATTATAGATTTTTTATCGAAATTTACGATAAACTATTGAAAAAGGTGTCGAAAAGTAATCGATATTTATTGTGTGTTATCGAAAAGTTATCGATATATTATCAAGCGACGACCAATATATAAGTAAATATGTATGTACATACACAATGAAACCATAGTTGGGCACAATGCACTAAACCTTCATTTCCACTACCCTTGAATTTTTTCAATACTCAATTTTCGGAACTGTGGACTAAATTTTCAATTCCACTTACCCCTACCGGGGGCTAAGATACTTGGCTTGGATATCATAAGTGGTTTCAGGCTCTGGATCAGGGACTGATATCAGTCTTAGACCGGCCATAGTGACGAATGTCACGCGTGATTAGTTATCACGTCCTGCACGAGGTGCCCCTGCTTCTACTGATAATGGCGGATCTAGAGAGGACAACTCGATAAAACCCGCACCCCCTGAGTCATTGTGCCGAGCTCAGGGGAGGGAGGACTCTTTAAGAGTCAAGATCGGTACACAACGGTGACGAACTGGACTGTTTTAGGGCTTTGATTTGACATTACATTTTGACTTGATGACTTTGGGCTGGTAGGTGCGGTATTCTGCCACTTTAGTAGGTCGGGGTGAAACCCTACCGAAATGGCTGGTAGGCTAATGCTGCACCTGCCCACGTCCCGTTAAAACCGTGGCGGGCCTCAAGGTACGTTCCGGCTCCGTCGCCGTTAAGTTGGTGGTGTAGGTGCGGTTGAAGATTTTCCCGCTTCGCGTCCGGTCTGGCTCTGAACGCATTACTCATAAGGTAATGCGTCAACCCTCGCGTGGCCTCCCTGCGTAGCATAGATAACCACGAGACCGTTAAAGGGCGACTACACAATCGGCTCCGGATAGCGGCCTTGAGGGGGGACTTTTTAGAATGGACAAGACTAATACGAATCCGCCAAGGATGGGGTGCGGAAGAAGAGCGCTTTTGATGGAAATCCGTCAAATCAATCTTCAGCACTCTAAGGCGGCTTCCGCAAATTTGTTGCTCTGCCTTGAAAAAGGCGGAGTGGATATAGTCCTTGTCCAGGAGCCGTGGCTGAGTAGTAACGGCAGTAAGATTTCTGGATTAAGGACTGGAAAATTCAACACCTTGGTGCATGGGGAGGCAAGTAGGCCTAGATCCTGTGTGCTTGTTAAAAAAGAGATTAAAGCTTTTATTCTCTCTAATTTCAGCAATGCTGACGTAACCACGGTCTGCCTCGAGCGAGGAAGTAATGAAATGTGGGTGGTCTCAGCGTACATGCCCCACGGGGACGTAGCGGGACCACCACCTGCGATACTGGGTGAAATCACCGCTGAAGCAAGGCGGAGAGGTGTTGGCGTGATCATCGGTGCCGATGCTAATGCCCATCATAGCATTTGGGGAAGCTCGGATACCAACACTAGAGGTGAGTCTTTATTTACTTTTATTGTAGATGAGGGACTTTGTATATGTAATAGGGGGAATGACCCGACTTTTATTACTGCGGTAAGGGAGGAGGTCCTGGACCTCACCCTGGTTAGTAGAGAACTGGAAGGTCGGATATCTGGCTGGAGGGTTCTCAACGAGCACTCCTTCTCTGATCACCGATATATTCAGTTCTCGAGTGAACGAAGAACGTCCCGGCATAGTCTTCTTAGGAAGCCCTGGTGGTCGGATTCTCTTGACGACCTAAGAGCGTCCAGTCGGCGGCTCTTCAACAGAGCCAGGAGGAGTAAATTACCCTCGGACTGGGAGCTCTATAAGTGAGTCTGGGGATTTATAAATATGAAATAAGGATAGCCAAGCGAGATGCATGGCGAAGCTTCTGCGAAAACGTAGAAGGCTGCAATGAATCCGCGAGAGTTTAGAAAAATACTCTCTAGGAACCCCGCTCCTCTGGGGTATCTGAGAGATGATGGTGGGGACTGGTCGATGAGTAGCGAGGAGTCCCTAAGGCTTTTACTGGACAATCATTTTCCCGATGTCCCAGTTGCGCAGGGATCTTCGCCTGCATGGTCGGCGGTCGTTGGCCATGCAGAAGTGCCTGCCATTCCAATACGGGAAAGTCAAATAACCTGGGCTATAGGGTCGTTCAAGCCCTATAAGTCTCCGGGCCCGGATGGAATCATTCCTGCGCAGCTTCAAAGGTCTTTGGGGATTTCCTGCCGCTGGTTGGCCATCATATATACTAACTGCCTCAGGCTTAACTATATCCCGAAGTCTTGGCACACGGTTAGGGTTATTTTCATTCCGAAGGCCGGCAGAAGCTCTCATGTATCACCTAAGGATTTCAGGCCAATCAGTCTCTCGTCGTTTCTTCTTAAGACGTTTGAGCGGTTGATTGACCTGTACCTACGGGAAAGGATACCTCGGGGGTTACTGTCGGCTTCACAGCATGCGTACTGCAAGGGCAGATCGACGGAAACGGCTCTCCATTCGATTGTAAAGCAAATAGAGGGGTCCCTAGAACACAAAGAGTATGCTCTGGGTGCCTTTCTAGACATCGAGGGGCTTTTAACAATGTCTTACCGGGGGCAATCGAAAGAGCTCTGGTGGGTTTAGGAGTCGAGGCGGCTCTGGTTGAATTTATTAGCAAACTTCTATGCGGCAGAATTGTCGCAGCGGAGTGGGGAGGGGCCATAATTAAGAGGAAGGTGTGCAGGGGCACGCCACAGGGGGGTGTCCTATCTCCTCTCCTCTGGGTTGTGGTAGTCAACGAGCTTCTTGTGGAGCTGGAAGCCAATGGTTGTGGTGCCTAGCGATGACCTCGCTATCCTAGTCAGGGCAAATTTCTGGGCACCCTGCGCGATGTTCTGCAGGGCTACCTGGATACTGTGGCTAGGTGGGCTGAATCATGTGGATTGGCGGTCAACCCGGGAAAAACGGAATTGGTCCTTTTCACAAGGAGATATAAGATGCCCGATTTCAGAACTCCCTCGATTGGAGGGGTACCGTTGGTACTTTCTGATAGGGTTAAATATTTGGGGATTGTTTTGGACAAGAAACTGTCCTGGAGACCCAATGTGGAAGATCGGGCCAGGAAGGCCGCCATTGCCTTGTACTGCTGCAGAGGAGCTATCGGAAAGAGATGGGGACTCTCGCCAAGAATAGTACACTGGCTTTATGAGATGGTGGTCAAACCGATTCTGCTATATGGGGTGCTGGTCTGGTGGAAAGCACTGGACACGGCGAGCACCTCCAAAATGTTAGTGTCAGTGCAACGGACGGCGCTGATCGGTATCAGTGGCGCTCTCAGAACAACACCTACCTTGGCACTGAACGTCATGCTGAACATATACCCAGTAGATATTGCGGGAAAGGCGGCCGCGGCAAGGTCGTTGGTCAGGCTTCGTGATATGGGATATAGACTTTCTGACCGCGGACACTCTAGCCTTCTTACCAGTTTCGACTTCATCCCGGACAGAACGGACTACTGTATGCCGATAACTGCTCCCTATACAACCTTCACCCCAGTTATTCCAGAGAGAGAGGATTGGGGAAGAGGAATTATCTGGGGCATGGGACCGGTTAACTTGTTCACGGATGGGTCGAAGCTGGATGGAAAGGTTGGTGGGGGGGTCTTTTGTCAAGAGCTAAATTTAAGCCGCAAGTTTAAGTTGGCTGATCACTGCAGTGTATTCCAAGCGGAAATTGCTGCGATTAAGGATGCGGTGGATGGAATGCTATCCAGTGCTACCACGGTTAGGGAATTTAACATCTACTCTGATAGCCAAGCGGCTATCAAGGCCTTGAGCTCAACTACAGTGCGATCGAGGGTGGTCTGGGAGTGCCTGACCTCGCTTGCGATTGCATCGAATTATTTTACAATTAAGATTATCTGGGTCCCGGGCCATAGTGATATCCCGGGTAACTGTCAAGCGGATCTCTTAGCCCGCATCGGTACAACTGAACCGGATGAAGATGGCTGTAGGGATTTCGGGATCCCGCTGGCCACCTGTGGATTGCTCCTCCATAGCTGGGCCTCGAATCAGCTCAGCAAACGTTGGGCGGATACCACGTCTTGCAGGGTAGCAAGATCTTTCTGGCCAAAAGTGGATGGCAGGAGGTCTGCTGAAATAATTGGGTTCACTAAGGCTCACCTATCAATGGTCATTGGGGTTTTGACAGGGCACTGTCCCATGGGTATCCATGCGGTACGTCTCAATATACTGGAAACTCCATCCTGCTGCAGCTGTATGGAGGATGATGAGGTGGAATCACCAAATCACTTTATGCTTGATTGTCCAGCTTTTGCCAGAACTAGGCGAAAGTACTTCGGTCGCGACTCACTTGGATCTCCCGAGGATATATCCAAAGTTGAGATCGGTATCATTCGGAGCTTTATCGTTGCTACCCAACGATTCTCTAAGTAGCTAGATCTAAGTCACCGTTATTTTTGGTGTATGTGGTATCACAACGGACCTTCGTGTTGTCCAAGTGAGCTATCCTTATCAGGGCAGCTACCACCTAACCTATCCTATCCTACCACGAAAACCTTAGTGGTAGTGGAATTGAAAATTTAGTTCATTAAACAAACTGATCTAAAAACATATTTACTGCTACTAAGTTGATTTATTAATCGGATCATACACTTAAGAGAAGAAAGAAGATGATCCTGGAGCTGAAAAAGTGGCGTGAATTACAAATGAGCAGAGTATCTGCCTACTGGTAGCACTTTCGCCATAGTCCCATTATAAACCTGATTTCGATCTACCTGCACATTATCACAAACGACCCCGAGACTCAGGATGCTGAAAAGATACACAACCAGAGCATATCCGTATCCTAAATCTACATCCTTTCGCAAGCAGCCTATTATGCAAGAAAATTTTAATTTGCGAGCAACGCTAACATCATCCCCCCAATTAAGAACGATTGCAAATTAATACCGACGGTGCCAAAACTAGGCTCTAGTGTTGGAGCAAGAACTTAATTGGAGCCTGCTGTATGTTTCAGGGAGAAATTTGCCCGATTTGGGTTGGAAGTTACGTGAAGTTCTGAAAATGTGGAAGAATATTACTATTTGTGCAATAACAAAGTCCACATGAACAGACTGCAAAAAGAAGAGGACAATAACTCTTTTGAGCAGATTTAGAGCCAACAAACATAGACTTATAAAAGGTTGCACCAATAATAAGGCTAGAGGAACGTAGCAGAAAGCTGGGTATTCGATGTTATGACCACTGCAGAATCTGTGAAAACATAAATACTAGACTGTTCGGCCTTTTGCATTCCTAGCTTTAGGTAGAATATATCTTAAATTCTACACTACCTCTCATCTCAGCTCACCATTCACCAATCTCACGGAGTGTATATCTGACTCAAAAGCAACAACAAACTAAGGTGTATTAGCGACTACTAGTCGACTCTGGGTTAGCTACGAGCTATCGCAGCCTCCCAGCCCTAACCAAAATAAACCTCGACGATGGCGACCGAGCAGGAACGTGTTCTCTAAATACCTCTAGCAGTTTTAGTTTACAGTGTACTTTTTTCGTCTAGTAGATTTTATCAAAGTGTGGAGGAAAAGTGTTTGTCTACCATAGCGAAAGTCCTGGACTCAAGTAGCGGGAAAAGCCACATCATGTACTTTAGTGAGAGCTTTTTTGAGCGGTCGATCCTCGTCAGTTTTGCAAACACTCTGAGTGCATTTCTGCCGTGAAAAGCTTCTAAATCTCAAATAAAAAAAGCTGCGTTCGGGGTCAGCATATAACAAGTAGATCCCATTCCGCGTTAGCCTAAATTTCCTCTGAAGCAATGCGTTTGAACATTTTTTTCTTATTTTTTGGTTTTGTTTTAAAACAAGAAATATCTACAAAATTCCAAGTTTAGGGCTTTTGTTCAGCTCAGTCAATAATTTAAACTGAATAATTAAAAAAAAAGTAATTGTAAGTTCACAGGTTTAAAAGATAGAACAATCAAGTTTAAAAATGAAAAGGTTAGGCTCAGTTTTACAACCTCGCATATAGTTTACCTTCTATCTCGATTATCTTATTTTAGACTGATCTTGGCTCCCATTTGAAACAATTTTGCTACTTCTTTAAAAGTTGTTGGCCTTTTTCATTTTAAATTTTGTTCCAAAAAATGTTTTTAGTGTGGCAACCTTGGCCAAGGATGGCTAACACCAATTCAACAGCATGAAACATGAAAACAAAAATTGTGTTACAACAAACATAAATGAAAACAATAACAATAACATCAGAATATGCGGGTATAAAATCGTAAAAGAAGAAGAATCATTGGGCTTAAAGGGATTCACCCCCCAAAACAAAAACAAAAAACATTTGCGGTGCGTAAAATGTCGATTTTTATGGTGTCGGTTGTATAGCGGACAGCAGCGTAGAGTATAGAAAGCAAGACTTTTGAAAGGTCAGGGGGTCAGCGGACGGTTAAAGGATGCAAATAAATATAAATTAAACAAAATGGTGGAGACGTGCAATCTCACATAAAATTTGTTTATTGAGCTTAGAGAATTTGTAGCGGGCGCAGGTGTTGCATGTGAATGTGTGGGTGGGTGTGTGAGTGATATGAAATTTATCGAGTTTGCTGAAAATAAAAAATTATCACTTTGACATTGAAACCATAAAATGTGCCGCCAAACCAAATATTTGGGAATTTGATAAATTTATTTGTTTTTTTTTCATATTATTATTGAATGAATGGATCACGATTTTTGTTATATTGTACGGCGAACTTTGCCATTCTACTCCTGGGCGCTTTTCCGGCTGGCGATTTTAACAATCTCGTGACAAAGTATGCCAGTCAATCCCCCTTAACGATAACTGACTGAGTCTTTCGGCGCCTGCCTTCTCAAGGCATCATAGATATACTTTCTAGGCCTGATAGTCTTCATCCCTAACATATGATTCTGTAAAACGGCCTAGCTATGTTCATATCTGCGTAAAGCTCGCACAGCTCATCATTAAATGCCCCTCGATACGGGCTCTTGGAATCGCAAGAAAGAGCACACACACCAACCGGTGAACTTTTCGCTCCGTTAACCCTAGCAATGGTCCTGCTCTGATCTTTAGTGTATTTTAGTACCTCTTCAGAATTTTTTTTCTTATCATGAAAGGATTAGGAGTCACGCCACCTAGATGAGAGAGTCTCTGCCTTGCCAGGGCGACGCATTTGCATTGAATGTGAACAGGAGTTTCATCCTTCAGCTCACAAAGCAACAGATTTGTGTATCGGAGATTATAAGGTTACCTATCATAGATAGGTAGTTAGATATCAAGTGTCTAGTGAGAGTTCGTAGGCTCTCTCTGCTTAGATTAATGGCTGATACTCTCGTTGTTATGAGTATAACAAATTTGAACTCTCACTGGACATTCAAATCAGTGCAGTGTGAACAGATTGTTTCCCAGTTAATTGTGGTTTCCGTAGTATGTATCTTTGTGAGTCCACAAAAGGGCTCTGGACCGTAGAACGCTGCTATAGCACTTTGCTTGGCTAGGTAACCTGTTCATTACCTTCATGCCCCTGATTGCCGGAAACCCATTCTGACAAAATCTGGTTTTTGGCTCCCAGATAATTTAGGACTCCAACTCATTCATCCACTATCTGCCTGTTTGTCTGCGATAATGAGGATAGTCTTCGAGGAAGGGCATCTTCGTAGATATTCTCTACCCACAACTTCTATTGAATGAATTTCTGTTCCAAAAAATAGTAGTGAGTTAGCGTCACTGTTTCCCAAAGAGTTCTGTCCACAATGGACAACTCAAAATTTGGTCAAGTTCTGAGAGTAGGAGTCATTGCATCACGTAGTTGCAATACAGAAATGTTCTATGTCATTACTCTCAGCAGTTTCTTTCCTTAAAGTTTTGTCCTTAGTAACGACGAATTTCTCATTTTCGACTTTTTTCCACAGGCCAAACAACAAAATTTAGATCCGGTACGTTAGGTTAAAAACCACCGTTAATAAACGACCATCTCGGAAGCGATTTTAAATGACCACGCTTAACTAATCAAGTCATCCCCCAAGTATTATTTTTACGTCATGAGAGAGGCAGGTTCGATAGTCCAATTGAGTTTATTATAAAAGGAGTCTCTATCGGGAACGGAACAAAACTGTTAAAAATCAATACGATGGACCTCTAATTTGTACTTTGTTAAACTAAAATTGATTGGGCTCTCAAAAAAATTCCGAAAACTTAAATAAAAATTTTAAAATTATGGTAACATTTTATGGGGCGGGTTTATTCAAAGTCTGAAGTATGCTCAGTCGATCCAGAGATGTGGGTGGAGGTCCGACTTCCCCCACCTAAATAAATATACAGTTAATTGGATTTTGAGCACATGCGTCCAACGCGTCTTTAAAACCAGAATCCCTACAAGCTTAAAGAGTTTACAGAGAGAGAGAGAGAGACAGAGTAAGAAGGCTGCTTTTTGTAGGTAATATCGCCGAAGTAGTTGCGATGCAAGGACGGTAACGGTTCTCAACAGATAGAGACTGAGTACAGAGATGACGGTTCGTTGATTGGTTGCTGTGCTGCCCGGCTATGGAGCTGGGCCCAAGTAGCGCTCTAGGATGCACTTTCTCCTGGAACCAATTATATTTTGGCTGATGTACCCTGCGTATTGTTTTACTCAAACCACTTGGTTAAAACAATAAACCTACTGATGTCCTTGATGCGGCAGTTTGACACCGCCCTTAAGTCCGGAAACACATAGTTGCCTAGAGTTCGGGACCGAAAGTTCGCGAGGGCTGGGCACTCGCAGAGGTAAGTAAGAGTAACCGATTCCTCGGCTCCCTCCTGTCTACAGCTCCTACACCTCTCATTGTAGGGGATACCCATTCTACTCGCGTGCGGTCCAAACGGCCAGTGCCCTGTAATAGTGGCCGTGATTCTGTATATTTCCTGCCTAGCACTATTTAGTAGATCATCGGTTCTTTTCTGGTTGTACTCTGGTCAGATTAGTTTGGTGATTCTACAGGTGTCCGTAGAGTACCAATCACGGATTGCTATTTTCCTAAGATAGGTAACAATGTCTCTTTTAATTGATGTGAGTGGTCGATGTACCTCGACTGCTTCCGTGATATCTAATGATGCTCCTGCCTTTGCTATTTCATCCGCTTTTTCGTTGCCGTCAATGTTCCTGTGGCCGGGTACCCAGCTGAGTGTGATAGCTGCCTGGTTAGCTGCTTCACGTAGCACCCTCTTACAGTTATCGACGGCTTTTGAGGATGTGTACGGTGATTCTAGCGCGTTTAGCGCCGCTTGACTGTCGGAGTAGATGACTACCTCACCGTCTATCCGGTTCTGCAGCAGGAAGATGCAGGCCCTCTCTATTCCTTGCAGCTCTGTTTGGAAGATGCTAGCTGTGTTTGGAAGGCGGATGGGGATTGCGACATTTAGTTGGTTGGAGAAGACACCTGCGCCGACGCCGCAGTCCATTTTGGATGCGTCAGTGTAGAGTGTAGAGAAATGACGGAGTACCATAAGTAATGGTGACACTCGGAGAAGCTATTAATGACGTTGGTTCTCAACTGAGAGTGATGACGGAGTACTTTTAGTAACGATGGCGATGGGATAGTGGTTATTAGTAACGGTGACGCTTGGAGAGGATTTTAACAATGTTAGTCCTCACTGGAGAGTGATGACGGCGGTATTGATCTAGACCCAGGGATAGGATGTCTAAGGATCGAGTAAGGCGGTGTGGGTTGTTCTTACGGGGAAGTGTCCCTCCTGAGTTTTAGTTTAACGTCTTGTAGTATTTGCTACGTCACAATTTTCTCGAATTTTCGAGTTTCTTTCATAAACGTTTTTCAGACTAGTTTATATAGTTCCAGGAGCAGAATTCACAAAAAGTACAATATAAAAAAAAAGAATTTAATTGTGGAACTTCGATAAAAAATTCCACTGCTATTTTTCTGTGCGCTGCTGTAGGTCCAATTAAAAAAAATAATTTTGGCCAATTTAATACTTGTAAATTGACTACTAAATTACTTACTTAAAAACAAAACAAAAATAAAAAAAGTTAACATAAAAAATTTTGTTGGAAAATGAAGCAAAGCGCGAAGCATAAAGCTACACACACACACACAAACGCAAAAAGCGAAAATTCAATTAAGCTCCTGTAAAATTCTTCTACATACAAATGTTTGTATGTATGTGTGTATTGCTTTTGTTATATACATATATGTTGACTTACAAACAACAAAAAAGCAAACAACTACAACATTCATTTAATTCCTATGTTTTTTGAAAACTCGTGTCTTTTCCAATTTATTTTAGCTTATTTTATTTAATTTTGTTTTTGTTATACAGGCAGCAGAAGCTAAGCGATTCGAACGCATTTATTTAGCTTGTTGATTTGTTTGTTTCATTGACTTGTATCACATATGATATACCAGGATATACATATGTACAGCTGTAAGCGCAAAAATAGCAGTGAAATTTGTTAGAAAATTATGTATATGAATTATTTTCATGTTTTGTATATTTTTGTTAATTTTAGAAAACACTTCAATGAGTTGTGTAGGTGAAAATTTGCAGACCAATCTCAAAAATATTTTCGAAAAAATTCGAGTTCGAATTCGAAAATTTGAATTTTTTATTTGAGACTTTCAGAATTTTTTCATTTTTTCGAATATGCATTTTCGAATTTTGAAAGAGTTATAACTCGCACTTTGTGAGACTAAAATTGGTAAGGCTACAGAATTGCGTTTAAAAAAAAATGACAATTTAAAATTTTTTAAATTTTTTGGATATTGGTTTGCATTGTTCCAGTTACAGAATTCATTAAAGCTTTTTCTAAAATTCTCTTAATTCGAAACTTGGTAGGCTTATGACTCGCATTTTGTCAGACTAAAACTGCATAATCAAAATAATTCTGAAAATTTTAAATAAAAAATAGGATCTTCGAATATTTCGAAAATGTTTTTGAGATTGCTCCGTATAGTTTAAGTTTCATTAAAAAGTTTTCTGTTTTGTATATTTTTGTTAATTTTAGAAAACACTTCACACTTCGTGCTACTGAAAATTTGCAAACCAATCTCAAAAATGGTTTCGAAAAAATTCGAAAATTTTATTTTTTTTTATTTTTTGAGAGACTTATAACCCGCGCTTTGTTAGACTAAAATTGGTAAGGCTACAGAATTGCGTTTAAAAAAAAACTGAAAATTTTTAATTTTTCGTGTGTTTTGCGAAAATTGATTGGATATTGGTTTGCATTGTTTCAGTTCTGTTAAAATTCTCTAAATTCGCAACTTGATAGACTTATGACACGCACTTTATCAGACTTAAACTGATTGGGACACAAAACTGCAGAATCAATAATTCTGGAAATTTTAAATAAAAAATTGGAATTTTTCAAAAATGTTTTTGAGATTGATCCAATAGTTTAAGTTGCACAATTCATTGAAACTTTTTCTGAAATTGACGAAAATAACCAACAGAAGAAAATTATTGCTAAATAATTTAAAAAATTTCACTACTATTTTCGTTTACACAACTGTACGTATGTAAGTATGTCTATACACATGTTGCTATGACATTTGCTCTATATGTCGCCGAAATTCCTGCTCTCATTGCCCACCGCATTTTCAGCATCATCAACATCACCTTCATCATCATTTTAGCCATGATCATCAACCACAAATACCATGAGATCCAATAGCCAGCATCATTAGCAGTTCATCATCAGCCCCAGCCGCGCAACGACGACGACCAAATGTCACGTTCACATGAGCGTGACAAACAATTTACCGCGCACTCTTGGCCACCGCCGCCAAATGTGATCTGTGGACCACCAAAGTGGCTTACTTCAATTTTGGACATAAAACCAGCGCTATGCGATCGACGACGAAAAAGCAACAAAATCGTCCAACAGCGGTAGCTGCACCAAACTAAAAAAAGAGTTGCAAAAAAAAAGCTCATCAAGATCTCTGCGCTAATCTACTCATTATTGTAAGGTATGGCAACGCTTTGTAGCTGACGTGTTGTTTTTTTTTGTTGTTTTTAGCATTGATATCGAGCACAATTGGCAATTGGCTGATTGTCAATTGGTTTCCTTATTAAGGATTCAGCACGCAGTCGCTTACGCGCGGTGCTTTTTCCTGCAACTCAATGTGCGCTTTTTTGTTGCATTAGCAAGTACTTTTGATTTCTCATTTTCTTCCATTTTTATTTTTCCTACTTTTTTTTGCGCTCATTGCATTTATTTGCCTTTTTGTGCAATACTGTCGTTACGTGCCTCAATCCGCGCACCAGCCATGAAAGTAAAGTTACCGCGCGGCTCTGTTGTCGGCTGCGGCTGCGGTGGCGGCGGCTGTGAGCTCATTGAATGTCATCACTCGCCTGGCCATGTCGTAAATAGGTAAACGTAGGTTTTGCTGATAGTCTGTGATCTGCTACTTATTATGGAGCTCAAAGTGACAAAAAAGTGAAGGCGTATACGTATTAATAGCTGCGCGTAGTTGGATTAGTTGATTCTAAAAATATATTTGGATTGGTAGGAAATTCATTAATCATTAAGGCTTAAGGTCTCCAGTTTAATGGGAGCATATACACTTGAAGTAAAACTTGCGAATCTCTATGCATTTTCATTTGAGTTAAATACGTAGACTGACGCGTGTTGTTGTATCAAAACTAGCCCTTCTACTGCGGAACCTGACCGTACTGCTGAAACTAGGAAAGATTGGTTGTCAAGTCAT
The DNA here is from genome assembly GCA_029619165.1 of Eurosta solidaginis. Lineage (NCBI taxonomy): Eukaryota > Metazoa > Arthropoda > Insecta > Diptera > Tephritidae > Eurosta > Eurosta solidaginis. The sequence goes on along the minus strand of JARSSU010036495.1, from coordinate 11,116 downwards.
CGCATACGCCGATGACATAGCTCTACTAGCAATCGGAAAATAGCATCGTCCTCTAGGCGAGCTCCTTCAAAATGCTACGATAGTCGTGGAGGACTGGTCAAGTGAAGGTGGCTTCAATAAAGTCAATCCTGCAAAGCCTGAAATGCTTCTATTCACCTGACGTTACAAAATTACATTTTTCACGCCACCACTCTCGAATGCAGTTAAGCTTAAACTTTTATCGTAGATCAAATACGCCAGAGTTATCTTGGCAATGAAATACACATGTCCAAAACAAAACCGAGAAGCTTATAATTGACCCCACTTTGATTAGGTAGCCGTGAGTAAATTATGAGATCCAAAGCCAAACATAATGCACTGGGTGTACACCGCGGAAGCAAGATCTTCTCGTATCCAGCTAAAAAAACTTGTATCGGTTGCACTCCCCTAATTACTTAGCTCTATAGGTTCTGCTCGATCTCCTTCTGATACACATGTATGGTAAACTCCAAGCATGTGGTAATACTGTTAGACTAAATGCTAAAATTACCCTCTATGTAGACAATAAGTTCACCATAAGAATTTTAGAGACCACAGCATTGGCAATTTACTATGATGGTTAAGCTACCAATAAACGCCCTTCTAGAACACTTCATCGAAGATAGCAATAGGCTGCAAACGGTCGCCAAACGAGCTGGACTCTTGGTGCATTATAGTGATGAAGTTGAGAACTGTGCTGTTCACGAAGTAAAGAAGAAAGGCACTGTATAGACTGAGTTGAAATGTCTGAACAAACACTTCATTGCCTGTCAAGCGGAGCTTGGCTCCACTGAAAGTAAAGACATTCTGCGCTTCAGCAGTGGTATCACAATAAGATGGCCACCCCAAGTGTGCCTTATGATTGTTGTGGAGCAACCACTCTAAATTAATCTCAACTAAGCGAACTCTGTTCATCCGACCAATCCATTAATTAATCTGTCGCTTTTCATTACCAAGATCAACTAGACGCATATATGTTTTCTTACGATGGTACAGTCACAATGCATTTCATTCGATCAGCAATCCCTTACCTCGAGTGTGTAAACTATTCAAACGCTCTATCATGAGTTAGATTTGAATATGCTGTCTCATGACCGACACAGATGAAAATCGGAACTTGATAACGTCGCTTGCGAACTGTTCTGGTATCTAGAGACAATATACTGTGCTGATCCGGAAATAAACAGATTATACAAGCTGTCAGATCACTGTAGCGTTTTTCAAGCGGAAGTATTAAGAGTAACCAAAGCAGCAGAAACACTGGAAGAGAATAGCTTTAAGCTGCAACCGTGTTAACTTTTATATTGACAGTCAAGCAGCAATTAAGGCAATAATCTCGAACAGCACACCATCTAAATGCGTGTTAGAGTGTAAGCAATCCCTGGAAAGAATCGGGACAGGGAGAAGCATACATCTATATTGGGTCCCAGGTCAGATGGGAACAGATGGGAATGAAAAAGCATATGAACTAGCTAAAAAGGGCGCATCACTTTGAGCTTGCACCGTAGGCGTCCTAATTAGACCGGGCAAGATTAAGGGATGACGAGAGGTGCACATGATCGACCAAGCGGGAAAGGCGTGGGTTCAAGCCAGGGGCTGTAAAGTGTCGAAGATTATGTGTAGGTCTTACAACCTAGACTAACAAACTTACGTCATCATTCAAAAGAGATGACTGTAGACTCATGACAGGTATTCCGACTGGACACACTTCTGGCGTCACATGCCTTTAAATTAGGGCTTGGTCAGTGATAGCAGATGTAGGAAGTGCGGGTTGGAGGAGGAAAGGATTGAGCACGTTCTGTGCTCGTGTCACTGCGCTTGCCAGGCTAAGTCTGCAGCTATTAGGAGTGATACAGCTGTCAGATCTAGAAGCAGCAAGTGGCTTAAGTCGTAGGAAGCTTCTAGTATTTGCCAAGAGGACGGAGTTATTTAATAACATAGGCCCTGATTTTTGAAAGGGTTTTAAATAAACTTCTGGTAACACTATGGACTCATTCAGTCTATGTGAGGTCCTCATGGACCGGCCAGTTCACCAACCTAACAGAAAATATTTTGGATACCGACTAACTGTTACCCGATTCGTCAGTATACGGTTCTACTGCGGATCGTGTTTGACATCAGTCACTCGTTCACCTATTCAAAACAGTCCATGGATTGGCAGCCCCCCAGCCTTTGACAAAACCCACCTCGCAACGTTTTAGTTAAACGATTTAGATTTTTATTATATTCCTTTCAATTACACTGTAGATCTTGTCAACTTCTTCGACTAACTTATTACTTCCCAAAACTTCCTAGCTTATAACTCTGCTGCTCTGACAACTAAACTTGTACGGGTTGAACCAGACAAACAATCCGTTAACTAGCTAAACTGCATACGGCAGAGGACTGGCTCGCTCAACATGGTAGGCGAAGCTTTCTAGCTTCGCGGTGTGAACTGACTCCGAGATATGGGCCATAAACCAAGGATTTTTGATTGAAGAATCTATTCACATGTGTGTCTTAGTCAAATGATTATATAATACAGTTATTATTAGAGAAATGAAGTGCTGAACAAACAGATTCTGTTGAATACACAGAAACCTGGGCTTCGAGGCAGACATCTGATTGAAGAGGTCCCACCTCACAGGGGATTAAGAAGTCATCTTCGAGAGTAATATGAGCAAATACGGTACCTGAGAATACAGCCGTATGTAGAAAAAAACACAAACAGGTTCTTAGGGATATTTACAAAAAGGCGACGGACCTCTATGCCAGGAATTGCCTGGCGAACTCTGTTCATAAACAAAATACCCTGAACTCCCTAGGGAGACGCGCGTCACTTTAGCTCAACTTCAATCTGTATGCTGTAACAGGTAAAACTCTTATCTATCCAGAATCAACCCTGACATGCATAATGAATGTCCTTATTGCAATATGTCCCCCGACCAACCATCTCTCAAATTGCAATGTGGAACAAACGCTTCTAACACCCTTCTCACTCTGGTTGGATTTTAAAAAGTAGCTGCTATAGGACGCATACCTTCTCAGTTTAACATTTGAAGTCGACATTGTTTGGTTGGTAGTTGAAATATAAGAGTATGAAACGCGAGGTCTTTACAGTGAACGACGCGTAGTCAGAGCCCCACTTACTGCACGTGCTCTTAAATGATTCCGAAGAAAGCTAAGACAAATTAAGATCTAAATCACTGTATTTAACATTTATTTAACGCTGATTAGCACCAAACAAGTGTTTAATAAATATCTTGCCCAAGTTTGAATATATGTAGCACATAACTACGCTCCGGCATCCCTACACAACTGCGGTAATCCTTTTTACGACTTGAATTTTAAGACCGACAGCGCTGACTTACGGCAACAAAAATTTAAGAATTTTTTCGAGCTCCATCTTTCTTTGAACTACATACTTGGTTGCTGTAGTTGTTGTTGTTTTTGTTACAGTTTGTCTACTATACCAAATAGCTAGCACTATTTTGGTTAGCTTCTGCCACTCATCCACTATTGGTCAACATCAATAACTGAGCTGATTAATCGCAATGATTGACTTGCCGACAAACGTAACCGTCAACAACATGACAAAAGCCATGGGAGACGAGGAGGAGCAACAAAAAAAACTCGTAATAATAGTACGCTCTAGCGCGAGTCAGTTGAAGGCGGTAGCAGCGGTAGCTTGGTCTATGTACAACTCCACAAGCTCAACTGATGCTGCCACATGCAATGCGGCACGCGACGCTCAAAAATACGAGTCCCTTAGGCGTTGCTGGTAACAGCAAATGTAGGAATGGCTAAACTTAGCTGAAATTGTATCTGCGGCTATTCGTCTATGCAACGCGTTGCTATGACGTGTGGACTAAATGTTAGCGCGCCCGACGCTTCACTGTTCGACTGCATGGCGTGATTGGGTGGGCTGGTGGAGAGCTCAAGTACACGTGTACTCTGACCGAACTATGTATGTGTCTCGCTTATTAAATGTACGTTAAAAAGTATTCTCTGGAGTCATCAGTGAGATCTTAAGGAAACAAAAAAAAATATGCTTCAAACAATAGCTGCGTCGGTCAAAGATGATATTGATTTTCCACCTTACAAGCCAACATAGCCTCATAGACATTGATGTCTATGCACTTATTTGTGACAAGCCTTAAGCCGATGCTGTCGTCTCGTGCAAATTGGCTTAGCTAGAGCTCTTTAATAATAGCGCAACAGTCATTACTCCTTCAACCTCTTCGCCATCAGTTTGTGAGTCATTGTGAGTCATTGCGCGCAAGGTGAACTGATTGTTGTTGTTCACTTTTAATAGCGTGAGGATTGAATTAATAATAATAATAATCGTAAATATTGTATGCCATAACAACTACTACAACAACAACAAACAGCACTAGAAGAGTGACAAACGCGCGTGATGTTATTGCCTTCCAAAAGCGTTGCGTTTTTGAGATTCGGTTTGTAAGCGGCAAGAGCTTTGTGATGAATCGTAAATACGTACGCACATATTGTCAGCGAACTGACAGCTACATTCATGTATTCGTACGTGCTTTCGGATTGACGTACTTACAACAAATATGCATTGAAAGGATGTAATGATTTTAAGGATCAAAGAGATTAAGAAAGGTTTTATGAGATCCCAGCTAGGAATGAATACAGTGCTAAATGAACGTTTGAAAGTTCACCATATCTGGCGCAGCGTATCGAAAGCCCTCTGTCTTATGTGTGTAGAATGTAACCGTACAATTTTTCAAACATATGTTTTAATCTTTATTAAGGTTTTGAAACGAAAAGAAAACCAAGAACCGTTTCAAGCATCAGGTTTGATAGCTTCTTTGAAAATTTATGTAAAGTAGGAGGGCAGCTGCTCCTCGGATAGAGGAGCTGACTGTGGCGCCTCATTTTCAAGGTATCATCTTTGAATAAATATCAAGTCTGAATTTCCCTCACTTTGAACTCGAAAAGGCGGTGAAGCTAAGAAGAAGTTCGAGCGCTAAATTGTGAGCTTAAAAAAAAGGCGTCATCTAGAAGCACACTACGTTTGATCAAGGCTGGATCGTGCGGATACGAAATAAAAAAGTTTGAAAGATACCGCTTAAGTTTTTGTTGTTGTTGTTGTTGGAACTGAAACAACACTACACAAAGACTTAGGGAAGTATTGCGTATGTGGACTGCTCTTTGTCGCATATTAATCATGTACGCTTTGGTACCAGCACCTTCTGGCACTAGCCCAACTGCCTGGAAAGTGATTCGTAGCACCCTCCAGCCTTGGGGTATGTGGCTTATAGTCGCCTCATACGATAGGCACGCCTATCGCGAGAATTATCTTAACCTGCTGGGGGACTGAAAAGTACTATGACTTCTAATTCCTAATGTCGATTTAACAGAGTCGTTCTCAATAATTTGTGAAAGGAAAAGCATACTTTAAGGAGCTATGCATTTTTTATCAAACAAAACTCATTAAAAAACGATTTTAGAGCTCGAATTAACTTATATTTACTTAATTGGCGCTTAACTGTTTAAACAGTTGTGGCCGTCCAACAAGGCACGTCAGTCGCTTCTTCACTTTGCCAGGGAGTTTAAATCATTTTTACTGGTCCAGGGAAGGTGGAGCTGTGTGTAGAAGTCCACGAAAGTGAAGAAACCTTCTGACCGCCATTCACCTGAGAATGGCCAGAGCGATTCCTTTGCATGCGGTTCAAGCAGCGCACTTCTTCTGGTCGCTTGCCGGCAAGTATCCTCTGGATAGCCACTGAACATCCGTTTAGTGGTGAGCTAATGTGAGAAGGCCGTTAGGCCACTCTTACATACTCGGTTTAAGGACTAGCTGGGGCAGCAGTCTGTCCACCACGAGGTGCGACTGCAAACGGGCGTCTGTCTTGGTTCAAGAGGCTCGATATATAAACGTGCAAATAATATTTTCATTCTCGCTGAGCGGGTTGTGTGCTGGGCTTGGGACCCGCTACGGCAAACCGCACTCCAATGAAAAGCGACAACAAACCTCGGATAAGCTCGAATTAGCATAGAAGGAAATATAAAGCTTATCAAGGTCAAAATTATGATACACCAATTTTCAAAATCCTGAAAGGCTGTTCGAGTTTAGAGGCGGCCTTCAAGGAATTTTCTTTCGTTTACAACAACAACAACACCAACTTCTTGTTTATGCTTTTCTGGCAATATTAGCTGTTCTTTTTCTGTTGCCAGCTGGAGTATGCTAAAGTCAACCCACTCTTTTGTTTCTTTTGTGTTTCGAGCTGTAACGACTGCATATCATCGGACATTTCAAGCTTGAAACTTTCATCGTAGCTGGCGTTTCATAGATCAAGACCGAGCCCTAATCCCTGTGTTGCGTCGCAAAGTAATTCTGATATTCACGGGCTATCATTAGCTTGTAGCGATAAGGAGACTCCCCAAATTGGTATCTCTCAGGCTGCTTTGTAGATGGAACAGGGTTAAGACTTATTGCTCTAATACTTGGTGTTGCCGATACCATACTTCAATGTTAGCAGAACGAAAAATGACACTGATGATGGCGCAACGCCGAAATCGGTTGTTCTCCAAACTAAATTTGACAAGGGATGATGGAAAATCGTCCCAATATACATAAATTATTCACCCTTTCGCAAAATCAACAAAACGAAACGTTAGTAAGGATATCCTGGAATGCACCCAGAAGGCATTTTCCAATTCTGAAGTTGTGCTGCCTGTGTAAGAGTACTTCTCCTTTTTCTGTGTCGGCCAGTACGCTGATGGCGAATTTTGGTCTCCTCTACGCAGACCAATTAGCACTAGATGCTGTTACTTTGAGGTTTTTAGAAATATTCCTACTTCGACTAGAAGTAGATTGATAGATAAATTAACTAGTAAAAATTTGCCTTTCCCTTTCTCTTCCAATTTAAAACAATCACTTCTTTGATTTATAACATCCCATATGTATCTACATAGGATAAGTTTGTTTGTGTGGTTATACATTTTTGTTGCGCAACGCGCCAGGAATTTAAGCCTAAGTGGAAGGTTGTATCTTCTTTCCGTGTACAATAAATTACAGAAAAACGGGGTTTCAGCGAAGATATCGAAATGGTACGCAAGAGTATTAAATCCAGCAATTCCATCTTGGACATTCTCTTTCTTAGATGCAGTTTCTTAAAAGTTTGAGCGCGTTTTACTCAAATTCTGGAGTCAACGTAAGTACTCTTTGGGCTCTCCCATTTTCTCCAACAAATTTTTGGAACTTTTGGTAAATATTCGGTTTAAACAAACAGAGCTTTCTTGTATGATCTAACAGACCAAAGTTGCAAATAAAGGCTTACCCTAATGTGCATATGTACATACCTAATAAAATTGCATACATTTTTTTCGTCCATCAATACCTACTAACAAATGCAGACCAATATTTTTTGTTTTCTATCCGCGTGACAAATTTTTAGAAATGTCCTTTATCTCATACCGAAACTATCGCATACTACACTTAAATAATAAACTTTATTGGTGGGCGATCGCAAAGGGCGATTTAAACGTGTTGCTTTTTTTGTTGTTGCTCACATAGAAGTCGCTTATGCAAGCGAAAACAATTTTGCATTGCCCACTTTATTCGTTGCTAACAATTTTGAAGTGCATTTAGAAAATTAAAATTCACACCAACATCGTACAGGACAATTTTTGCACACATACACACATACATACAAACAAACACATATGCTTTGCATTGTTTATACATATATACATTGTATTTATATTATATCTATGGTCAATTTGATATAATCCAACGGTAAATGAACTCATACTTCTTATTAAAGCTAAATGACAGCGTTATATTAAAATTAATACTAGTGCTGTGTAATGCTGCATCGCGTTGCGCCCTTGCGTTGATATTTAACGAGGCTTTCACGACCAACGTTGATTAAATGAGGCTAATCAATGATTATTAATATCAAAAACATGTTGCACAACTTTGCATAACTTTTGCTATTTAAGAACGTCTTTTGAAGCAGGAACATGGAGACGAACCTCTACTACCCAAGAAAAAATTGGTGAGAAGTTTAAAGTCTTCGAAGCTTGTTAAGCTTGAACTTTATTATAAGCAGATTGAGCGTCTCAGGCTTTGTAGAGTTTCATCTGTATGTTGGCTATTTCCTAAATGTGCACACCTAACCGGACAGATGAAATTCTAAAACGCCTGAATAGTCCACCGTCAGTGTATGAACTTTTAATAGTTTTCCTTAAACCTCAAGAGCTTTCTGGCGCAAATTGCATATCGACCATTAGCTGACAGTGTACAAACAATATTTGTGAAGATCAACACCAAAACGAAAAGTTTTTATAAAATATTGTAGCCCTAGATGCCCGGCTTTCGAATGTCTCGCGTAGCTCGATAATCGTTCGTTGCTCAACTGCACAAATGTTTTCAAACTATGAAGGCGAAAAATATGTTTGCATCTGAAGATCTAAAAGATATTCACGAAAAACCGAAAAACTACCCGGACCACTCCGAACCCCGGGGATGGGATCCATAATATTTTTGAGCAAAACACCTTTGGCGCCCTTCTGCCGTGATTTTTATATACAAATATAATAATTACGCTGTGATCAAAATTAAATTCGCTCAAAACAACTGCATTAAAATTTTCCACTTCAATATATCTCCTGACTGAGTTAAAAAGTTTCTTTACCGCCTTCTGATTGTTGTTTCCGTGGCCAAGACGTGTCGTTTGACATGCGTACCGATATTTTTGCTCGTGTATTAATAGTCCACAAGTATTACTTTGAACTGAGTAGGTAATTGATAAAGTCCTCTTGCGGCGAACAAAAATTACGCACTACAAGTCGATCATTTTATCTGTCCTGGTGTATGGTTCGTAATCATGGACGGTGTCGACAAAAGATGAGTCCCCCAGCGGGTTAGGGGGTCAGAATATACCCGCGGTAGGTACGCCTGTCGTAAGAGGCGACTAAATACCAGATTCAAGGGGATGCGTAGCGCAAGCCTTCAGGTTGCCAGCGCAATATACAGCTTCTCCAAACCCAATTGTCAACCTCACCTATCCGCGGCGAATCCTGTTTCACTAACAGACGAGGCTCTGGCGACCCCAAGCTCCTCATGGAACTTGGAGTGTGAGGGAGGGATGGCCTGAAGGTTTAATGTGGCCATATAAATCGTTCCCGAGATGGTAGGGATAGCACCTTAATAGAGCTGTGTTACCGTAGAGTACCGGATCTGTATCCGTAAAGGACCATCACATCGATAACACTCCCCAAAGCCTTCGGGGAGCAACCTTATCGCTACAACAACACCAAAAACAAAAGATGAGATGGCTCTTGGGGTGCTCGTAAGAAAATTTCTTCAGAAGATTTATGGCCCCGTTCGCGATGCGACGGCGTGTATCGAAGGATAACGGTGAGCTGTATGAGCTTTACGCAGATATGAAGATAGTACAGCGACCGACCTCGCGAGTTTTATTCTTCACAACATAGTGCAGCAGAGAGCTATAGCTAAAGACACTGTAACCCCGTAACTATTCCGTCTGGTTATTTTCCCTGCTAAAACCTCTAACGCCCTATTTATCTTGGTTACGAGAGAAACGCCAATTTTAATATTAATGATAGTGACGATCTTGTCGCCACCATTAGCAATCTACCAACATGCTAAGATTTCAGACTCACATCACTACACATCGTTCTCAGCAAGTAATAATGTGCAGGCGTTTTCTGGATGCTGAGTCGCCTCATATGAACATCAAAGGGTACCTCCAAGAGAGAAACGACTTGAGACTAAAGCCTGCAGCGATTTTTGTAACATTAACGCATATTTCAGTTGAATTTATTACCTTATATCTATGTGTAGATGCATTATTAGGTATATCTGAGAGCAACAGACGGGCAACTGTTGAATCATTAGCCGTGTTTATTTTACAAGCGTATACGTTTACGTTTGCGCGTAAAAAAAAGGCTTATCCTCGCTTGGGTAATGCTTAGGAGACCCATCTAGCGGCAGTGGTTAAATAACTAGCTACAGAACAGGGTGTACCTAAAATCGGAGACACAAACCTCTGGTGGCCATAGTGTATAACATATAGCTGAATCGGTTGCGGTGAATAGTGGATACACACCATTTTTAGAGGTGATACATAGAATTAGTGTTGAGGTAAAACATAGACACATATTTCAGTTGAATCTGAGTATAATGCATATTGAAATTTAGTAGTACTAATTTTACGCGCGGCAATTTCAGAATAGTAGATAAAGTTTGACGCTTAGTAGTCCATATAAAGTTTAAGCGTAAATGTCTATAGATGTAAAAAAACACTGCTATTGTCAAGACGTTTGGCTCATTCAGTTGGGTGGGAAGATACGCCAATGCGCTGATAACGCCCTTGGCGCTGGCGCCTGAATACTTGCACCATTACCTACCACAAAGTAAGCAGTACAGCTATATCATGTTTATAATTTCAGGCATTCTAATGTGTACTTCACACATACATTTGTATACTATGTATGTGCATATGAGTGGTGAGTAAATATTAAGTTGGAAATAAAAATTTAATAAATTCATAGGGGAGTTGTAAGCATATGGTATTAATTGAAAAGAAATTAGAAAATTTTAAAATTAGACCAAAGTTGTCGTGCTAGCAGAGATTTAAATTCACTCATACTTCTTATTTTATTCTTTTATTTTTTACCGTCTAGACGTTGTCAGCTGTGCCCAACCAAGAGCAGTAGTCTTTTATTACACTCGTAGACCTAGCAAGTCATTAACAACAAACGAATGTTGAAATACTGATCTAGGTCGATCTGGAGACCTTCATAGACATTGCCGAGAGAAAATGAGATAGCCCTTGGAGTTTTCGAGTGAAAAGTTCTCCACAAGATATGTAATGATGAGCTGTATGAGCTTTGCGGCGATATTAAGGTAGTGCAACAGATCATAGCCCAAAGGCTACGCAAGTTATGCGATCGACACGACTATATAAAAGCAGGTGAAGGAGAAGACCTCAATCAATATGATTTTCCTTGAAGTTTGGTGTTACAATGCAACGACCCGTTATCTTAATGAAGTTGACCCCAAAATAACCAAGATAAGTAGTTTAGTCGACTGGGACCGTATGGAATTCCATGGAACTGT
>JARSSU010036494.1:0-19616 GCA_029619165.1 Eurosta solidaginis | reverse complement strand
CGAAATTTTCAGACTTTTTGATTTAGGAGATTCACCCGAGTCACTTTTCTCGCACTCGCAGGAAATTGAAAAGGGTGTTTTCACAGCTAGGTGCATCGTTAATTCAGTTGCGACTTTAGCTAAAATTACCGTACATTTAAATTTTTCAAACTCTTCTCTTAAATATACTTTACATGTAGTAAATGAAGACTTTAAGATTCCATCCGATGGCATATTGGGTAAAGATTTTCTGAAAATTAACAATGCAGTATTAATTATGAAAAAACAGAATTTCCTTTTGTGTAGGTAATGAAAAAGTCGCGGTAGTAATCCTGCACGGAACAGAAAACGACAGTTGTATAATTCCTCCCAGATGCGAAATTTTCAGACTTTTTGATTTAGAAGATTCACCGAGCCACTTTTCGTGGACTCGCAGGAAATGAAAAGGGCGTTTTCACAGCTAGGTGCATTGTTAATATCGGTAACCCAATAATTAAAGTCATAAACACCACGGATGATGTAAACTATGTGAAAAGAAACAGTATTCGGACAGAAAAACTTTCAAATTACAATGTTTATACAATTAACAAGACAGAAACAGAAGACAAATGTACGAAAAACTGACTTCAATTTTAAAAATCAAATACCTCAACATGCTCAAAGTAAATTAATCGACCTTTGCATAGATTATGCCGACATTTTCGCTCTTGACACGGACAAAATGACTTTAAAACAACTTCTACGAGCAAAATTAAGATTGACAGACTACGAGCCGGTATATGTCAAAACTATCGATTGCCATACTCGCAACGCTAAGAAATAAACCGCCAAGTAAATATACTGTTGGACAACGATCCAATACTGTTTTCGATAATAAATTTACGCCGTTTGAACTAACATTTGGTAGGAAGCCAGTTTTACCAAATGAGCTAAAGAAAGAAACCATTGATCCAATGTATAATGTTGATAATTACGCAAAGGAAGTGAGGTATCGTTTGCAAAAATCCCACATACTAGCAAAAGAGCTCATAAATAAACATAAGGAACGTAATAAATTGTATTACGATAGGAATATACGTCCTTCAGACATTGCATTAAACGATACGGTCCTAGTAGAAAAAGAACCGCGCGATAAACACGCAAGGATTAACGAAGGTCCATATGTAGTTAAGCGAATGGATGGCGTAAATGTAACAATTTATGACGAAAAAACTAAAAATCAAAAACAATCCATAAAAACCGTGTACAAAAAATAACATAGACCATTTTTCATCGTACACTAAACGGTACAAAAAAAATCTATTTTATTAACTTCCAAAAAGACAATCCAAATTATTTAATTATAAGTTTTTCACGTTCTTATTATTATTATTTTTTTTATTTATATGCAACACACAAAATATTTATGTTTAAAAGCAAGAATTTCCTAATCTAATGTAAAAACAAACAATAAAAGAGAAAAAAGACTATATTATAAGTTAATATACTTTAAACTTAACAACATATACTTTAACTAATAGTTTAACTAACAGTACAAAATACATTAAAAACAGAAAACTGAACTGAATTCTTGTATCAAAATTTCATACATATATCATATAACTAATATGTGCATACTGCAATGCAAGACAAAAAAATATTTTTGAATAACATTGTATAAATAAATTAAGTTATCATTAATTAAAACTATTTTACGTATTAAATATCTATATATTTTAAAAGAAGTGTACATTTTGATTGTCACTCCATAACTCGAGAACGGATAGAAAGATTGCCATGAAATTTTTAGAATAACGTAATAGGAACCCGGAGAGTGTTTGTGAAAAGTTTTTTTTTGGGAAGTGGACCAGGGACCGATTTATTTTAAACTGTCGTATATATGGCTCGATTTGCCTGAAATTTGGTATGTAGGTAGCGTTATATCTAGAATAAAATGGCGGATAATTTTTCTTCCGGGAAGTGGACCAGGATACATATTGGTGACTAGGGTCTCGAGAAATATGACAAAAAGTGGACCCGGGCGCCCCTAGAATGTGTTTATACAATATGGATATCAAATGAAAGCTGCTGATGAGTGCTTTAGTACAGGGTAGTTTTCATACCTATTGGTGACTAGGGTCTCGACACATAGGCCAAAACGTGGACCCGGGCACCCCTACAATGTGTGTGTATTTTGGATATCAAATGAAAGCTGTTGCTGAGAGCTTTTAAGTAATTTTCATTGTGATATTCGATGCGGAGCCGAAATAAAGACATGAATTAATAATACCTACATACCTATTTACATACGTCCTATTCGATTTGCCTGAATTTGGTATATAAATTTGCCTATATTAGTATTTCCGACGCGGAAGTAGACCAGAGACGGACTGGGACTGGGAGTAGGAACGGGACTGAGACTGAGACTCGGAGTGGGACTGGGACTGAGACTCGGAATGGGACTGGAACAAAATACATACCACCCTCTGGGACTGGCAATAAGATATGAAGAAGAATGAGAAAAACTTGAGAGAAGAGAAAAGAGAGAAGGAGAAGGAGACTGAGAAAGAGATAGAATGAGACGAAGATGGAGATATATGAAGCGAAAAATACGGAGGGAGGAGTGAATACAAAGATTAGGAAAAATGTAGAGGGGGGAGGGAGAGTTAGACGGAAAAAGCTTATTAAAATGTATGCAGATATACAAATTTATGGCAGAAGAACGTCTGCCGGGTCTGCTAATTAAATATTAATAAGTTCAATAGCATTTTATAAATAAATTGAATTACCACAAATTAAACTATTTTACATATTAAATATTAAATAAGTTCAATAGCATTTTACAAATAAAGTTACTTATCATTAATTGAAACTATTTCACAATATAACTAAGTTTATACAGCTTGTTATTAATCGAAACATGGGCTGATGTGTGTTTGAGTTAATTCATTTAAAATATCTTACATCAAATGATTTTAGGCAAGAAGAAGCCGGCCGAATTGATCACCCTGCCGACTCCGGTGATGTAATGGCACCCTAAACTCAGCTTCACCACATCAAACACACATCAGCTGTTGTCGCTCGCACGGGCTAATGCAACCCGGCGCGTGAGCGGGTCGGCCTTTATAATTTGGCAGTTGCAAGTGAACAAGTAAAACATCTAATATACTGACAATTTGCATTTGAGTTATCTAACAAAAAAACTGAGTTCTTGTCAAGTTTAATAAAGAAAACTAAATAATTTAATATATTTAATAAAATGCACGTCGAGTGTGATACATCAACTGTAACCACACGCTTTATTTTGCACCGAATATTTGGGATGTTTTCCGGCGTACTGGATATAATTTACACAACTTTTAACGTGAGGGTATAGTACACACTGTCCGGAGTACTCCTCTGCTTCAGGTATCGAAGGTACTACTTTTTTTCTGCTTCACTTAGCACGATTCTTCTTGGGTCGTCGAAGTCACCCGGCTCCCCCAGTTCGGGACAGCTTGCACCATGGTGCTGCTCTGTGCCAGAGTCCTCGAACGACGATGACCTGGTGTTTGCATTTTTCTTCGGCGATTCTCCTCCGTGTTCTGAACACAACCTCTTTCTTTCTCCGTCACGGTCGGCTTTGTCATCCCTTGGCTTGGAACGTCTTCGTTCTCCTGGGTACTCGCGGTCATACACTTCACCCAAATGTCTTTTGGCCGCTGATTCCCTGCTACTGTGGCGATGTCTCTCTCTTGAGGGTAAGCGTTTGCGACTCTCCCGTTGCTCTTCAATCTCTCGGGGTCTCCCTTGCCGGTTTTCGCAAGGGCTGTGGCTGGCTGCGGTTTTTGTCGCTGCTCGGCTTGGCCCACTGGTGGTGATTAACCCACCGTGCCGTTTGACTTCGCTGTCCGCCTTGGTGGTGCTCTGCCCACTCCGATATGCTGGCTTCTGACTGCCGTGTCCTTTTTCACTTTTTTGACCGCCTCGCTTCCGGACGTTTGGTCATCGTCGTCCCTGGCATGCTCCTCGAAAATGGCAAGTTCTTCCACCGTACAATTTAGATGGCTCAGGGAGTAGGCTCTCTCGCCCTGTTTTCCCCTTCGGCGTTTGTTGTTACCGCCGCTCTTTGCACTCAAATTGATCTCCCTCCCTTCAGTTTGTTTTTGTTGTTGATTTTTGTTGGTTTTATTTGTGTTTGTATTCATCATCTTGTTCTTACCAACACATGCCTGTGGTGGCAAGCGTATTGATCTATTTAATTATGTAGGGGAATTCGGTTCGTCCACCGCGGCAGAGCCCCTTGACGCGGTAAGGCCATGGTTACTCCACAAGGCGGCCCGGTGTCAGGAAGGCGCCGTTATAATTCAGCCTCGCCGGCCGGCTCGCAACAACTTGCGATCGGCATAAGCCCCTGCACCATTACAAGGTGCCTGTCCTCACAGGGGTCCTAGTAAAGTAATATTAGATCGGTTTTTTCCGTGTTGGCGGTTAGCCCTACTCCAGATGCCCACCCATCCCGAAGTGCCTGGTCCATCAGAGAGCTGATTGTTGTTAGGCATCTGCCGCTTTTGATGGCTGAAACGTCATCTCCGTCGAAACGCCTAGGCAATTGGTTTATAACCAGCATTGACAGCATTGGTGATAGAACCCCACCCTGCGGCGTTTCTCTGTTTACGTATTTCGTTGCCTCACACAGACCCCATTGCGATGTGATCATTCTGCAGCTTTACATGCAATTTGATAAAGCTGGATGAACTTCAATCGAGTTGAGCCGTCCATGATTGCTCTTTTGAGATATTGCTGAAAACTCCGGCAACGTCCAGAAAAACACCTAGGCATATTCCTGGTGTTTCAGGGTCCTTCTCTATATTCATAACTGCCCTATACAATGCAGTATCGACTGACTTGCTTTCGGTGTAAGCATGTTGTGCTGCATACAATTAATCTCTCTAGGGCTTTGAGTAGAAAAGATGTCTAACTAATAGGCAAGTAGTCTTTCGGGTGCAGATGACTGGATTTTCCCGCTTTCGGTATGAAGACTACTCGTGCCGTTGTCCAAGATTGCCGAACTTGGTTCAGTTTTATGCAACCCTCAAAGATTATTCTTCGCCATTCTATAATCGTTCCACCGGCGATCTGCAGCATAGCAGGGAATATCCCATATGGTCCCGGCGATTTGAACATAGCAAAAGTTTTTATCGCCCATTTAATTTTGGTATTTATCACTAATCCTGGCACCTCTCGCTGTTGTTGTTGTTGTTGTTGTAGCGATAAGGTTGCTCTCCGAAGGCTTTGGGGAGTGTTATCGATGTGATGGTCCTTTGCCGGATACAGATCCGGTACGCTCCGGTAACACAGCATCATTAAAGTGCTAGCCCGACCATCTTGGGAACGATTTATGTGGCCACGTTAAACCGTCAGGCCATCCCTCCCTCCCCACCCCCAAGTTCCTTGAGGAGCTTGGGGTCGCCAGAGCCTCGTCTGATATTGAAACAGGATTCGCCGCGGATAGGTGAGGTTGACAATTGGGTTTGGAGAAGCTATATATTGCGCCGGCAACCTGAAGGGTTGCGCTACACAGCCCCTTGAATCTGGTATTTTAGTCGCCTCTTACGACAGGCATACCTACCGCGGGTATATTCTGACCCCCTAACCCGCTGGGGGGCACCTCTCGCTCCTTACCAGGACTGTAGACGTGGTTACCTATCTCTTCCGCATCATCTCTTGATGGGAAGTGTGTGTTAAGTAGTGCCTCAAGTAACTCTTCACTACTGTGTGACCATTACCCGTCGTCCTTTTTTATCAGTCATTGGACTGCATCTCCTTCAGACCAATAGGACTTTCCTCAGTCCCGTCGTTTCGCTGGAGAATTCTATGCCGGCACAGAAATTCTTCCATTAAACCAGCTTTGACCTGTTGATTTCACGATCCTCAACAGATCTCTGTATTCGTCCCAGCACTCCTCACTTTTGCAACTTTTGGCAGCTTAACAATCTTTTTTACCTTCTGTCCAAGCGACCATAGATGATCCCTATACCTATAAATTACTCTTAAGAACATCCGATTTTAAATGCATTCTGAATTATTTGTACAAGTAGATATGTATAAGCATTACTTTATACTCATGGATTATACTCATTTTATACTCATAGATTATCATGCATAAAAATTGTAGTAGAACAATTGTTCATACTTGGCTCCTCCGGCAACCCCAAAAATGGGTTGACAGATGTGAGAATGTATATACTTTTTCATGGTTGACATTTTAAGTCATTCGAAATTTTTGATTATCCCGGAAACACGAGCTTGTTAAACCCTTTTTTATAAATTAATTGAAATAAGAAAAATACAATTTAATGAAATTTTAACCAAAGTAAATAACTAAATACAAGTTTTCATTTTTCCGAGTAAAGTTGTATTGAATTGGACACACAAAAGAGTTAAAATTGTGAAAACAGAATTTCGTTCCATAACATAAAGTTATTTCATAGTTAAAAATGTGCAAAGTGCACTAAACACTGCAGGACACACTCAACGCCACAACGGCACAAACCGATAACCAGCTCCCCAAGTAGACCGTCTATTGCCACCGCCGTTGTATCGTTATCAGCAAACCGCCATACCACCACTACCACACCATCAACACAGCCGTGTCCAGCCATCGCCGCATCCACAGCACCCAGCACAGCCAGGTACAGGAACCACCTCCCTAAACAGTGGTCCTTCATCGCCAACAAGCAGCCAGCGACCAAAAGTGCACTAAAAATACCAAGTACCCATTTTCCAAAAAACCGTGAGTATTAAATGAGATTTAAATGCCCCCTGACACGGTAGATACTTAATAAACGAGAAAATTAAAGGCGGTTTTGATTATCGAGAATTATTGGTTCCCGCCAAAATTGCATATCCCCTCACATATATGTATATTAGGGCGGGTCGATTTAAAAATCGCTCATTTCTCTGTGAAAATCGTAATCTAGGGATCAAGATAAGAAACTTTGCCGAAGGAACCATACCTCTAAAACGAATTCTGATGTCCCCCAATTTGGGTCGAACTTTTGGGTAGGGGCAAATTTTGAAAAATCCCACTTTGACCCATTTAGAGTGCTCCAATCGAGTCCAAATGTATGACCGACCCCCACTAACTTTGGAGGTCCGACCCACCGATGCCAGTGGCACACCCCCTGGAACCCTTCTGGGGGTTCACCATACAAACATTTCAAAAAATGGGCGGTTTTGCACTTTACATGAAAAAATCCGCTAAATGGCTATGTGGTAATAAGGCCAATTGACCTTATGGCCGTTGACCTTATGTCACCACACCATCATATTAATGCATTGTCATCGAGCCTTGATAGGTGTGCAAAGTTGCAATCAAACTTATCGCCATTCAAAGTGGTGATAAGGCCAATTGACCTTATGGCCGTTGACCTTATGTCACCACACCATCACATTAATGCATTGTCATCGGTCCTTGATACATGTGCAAAGTTTCAAATTAATCAGACTTCTAGAAACCGACGGAAATTAAGCTCACAGATTCCGTTACATACAGGCCAAGCTAATAAAAGCGTGCTAAAAATGAATTTAATTTATTAATAGAAAGGAAATTAAAAAAAATTATTAGAAATTAGCGTTTTTACAACCCTTTTAAAACCAAGGCATCACTGTGATGCATTTGCATGTCGTAAACAAAGCTGTGTGGGTTTTTTATTCAACCGTTTTAAAAAATGAAGGTATCACTGTGACACAATTGCAGATCGTAAAATTGCTTGTGTTGTTTTTTTTTAAGCCACCACAAGACACAGCAGGTAGAATTGAAATTACCATTTCATTCTTATTACCTCGTCTCCTAGACCATATATAACGCAACAGCTTTTGTGAATGCATTAGGTCGTTGTGAAGAACTCAAAGTGTGAAGTGCTAATTTTAGATAAAAAAATATTTAAAAAAAAATAATAAGTGAAGTGACCATTCCAAATCAAAAAGTTTACAATGAATCCGCAATCCTCTACACCGCAAGATGAAGCAACTAGATCAACAACTATCGAAAACCCAATGAGTCATATACCCAAGCATGATGTTACTGTTTTTGGTGTGTCTACTGATTTAACTGATCTTAATTCACCAACCCATCTGGATATCTTGAGATATTATTTTTACTTATGCGAACGTCCTAAAACAGAACAAAAAAAGTTTTCCCATAAATCATTCACTATTCAAGTACAAGATAAGTTGATTGGAATTAGGGAAAAACTTGGTATGGAAATAATGCTGAAAAAAAGTGTATTTAATAAATTGAATAAATTGCTTGACAAATATCAAGAGCAAATCAAGAGAAGAAACAACACCCAACAATTTACAGAGTATGTAAAATCTCTGCAAACAATTTTTTACATTGGAACATGTAAATGCGATTTGAAGGCAGCTCCATGTGCATGCGGCTGGGTTCCCGAAAACCTCAAAGAGTTCATGCACGATCAACATAATCAGAGGAAACTAACAATGGATGCATTTATGATGGAAACTGAAGAGCAAGGAGCAACGTCTATGTCTTCAATGCCAACATACCAAGATCCCGATGATTCAACATACGCACCGCCACCGGTTCAAGAAGATATGGATAGAAGCACAAGTTCACAATACACAGAGAGATACGATTGTTTTAAATTTGCCTTGGTATGTGACAGATTTGGTGTGCCTGACAGAGTAGCATCAGCATTGGGAACCGCTCTTTTGCAAGATTTTAAAATTAAAGATAAGCATGGGAAACATCTCATTATGTATAAATCGAAAGTTCGCAGAGAAAAAGAGAAATGCAGACAAGAAGTGCTTCGCCAACGGTTAGGTGATACCAATTTGTTAGCGTTTTCATTCGATGGCAGAAAAGATGATACTTTAACGATAGATAAAATTGATGAGAAGTATCATACTAGGATGGTAAAAGAACCTCATCTTGTTATTTTGAGAGAACCCAATTCTGAATTGATTGGTTACGTAAGACTGGAACATGAAACCGCTGAATACAAATCAACCAAATTAAATGGTTTTTTCAACGATAAAAATATATCACTGGATGCATTCATTGGAATATGCACTGACGGTGAGCCAACAAACACTGGCCCACACGGTGGAATTATACGACGATTCGAATTGCTGTTAAAAAGAACATTGCATTGGTTCGTTTGCCTTCTACATTTCAACGAACTTCCGTTTCGGCACTTGTTTGAAGCTTTGGATAAATCAACCAGCACTGGACCAAGATCGGCAACCGGAAAACTGAGCCGTCAAATCGAAACTTGTGAAGCTCTTCCGGTAATTTATTGCTATCACTCATTTATTATAATTATCAACCATTTTTTAATTATTTTATTATTATATATTTTCAGGTGGTGGACGGTTTCCAGAAAATTGAGTTGCAAAATATGCCCCTGCTCCAGAAAAAATTGAATTTTCCACCGATTCGAAGTACTTATACGACATGGCCCATGCAATTTCTAGCGGCGTGGTTCCGGTGGATCTGGCTAACATCAAACCAGGGAAAATTGTACATTCTCGGTGGCTCACCAAATTTGGCTTCTAAATTTTAGAAAAATTAAAAAATAACAATAATTATCATTATAAAAAAAATTATTGTTCTGGCCTTGAGCTCGAATCGAACCTTGAATCATTTATCAATAGGCCGATAAAAACAAAAACAATTGTTAATAAACCATGAGCATTTGGGAATGTCAAAAAAAGTAATTGACAATAAACAAAAAATCCAGCAGTATCAGTGATTTGCACCAGATGGCGTAACACTGAATAAATATAGTTGGTAAAAAGGAATAGAAGTAGCAAATTTGCCAGTCAAACAAACCACCGCTGTATAGCTTAATGGTTAGCGCAGCATGCCTAAAGCGTACTGATGATGAAGGCTTAGCACCATTCGAAATGGATCTATCTGCGCAGCTATGGCAGGTTGTCTGAAACATTTTCTACTTACTATTCCAAAAACAAAATACAATTTTTCAAATTTAGAAAAATTAAAAAATAACAATAATTATCATTATAAAAAAAATTATTGTTCTGGCCTTGAGCTCGAATCGAACCTTGAATCATTTATCAATAGGCCGAAAAAAAAACAATTGTTAATAAACCATGAGCATTTGGGAATGTCAAACAAAGTAATTGACAATAAACAAAAAATCCAGCATTATCAGTGATTTGCACCAGATAGCGCAACACTGAATAAATATAGTTGGTAAAAAGGAATAGAAGTATCAAATTTGCCAGTCAAACAAACCACCGCTGTATAGCTAAATGGTTAGCGCAGCATGCCTAAAGTGTACTGATGATGAAGGCTTAGAAAAATTAAAAAATAACAATAATTATCATTAGAAAAAAAATTATTGTTCTGGCCTTGAGCTCGAATCGAACCTTGAATCATTTATCAATAGGCCGATAAAAACAAAAACAATTGTTAATAAACCATGAGCATTTGGGAATGTCAAAAAAAGTAATTGACAATAAACAAAAAATCCAGCAGTATCAGTGATTTGCACCAGATGGCGCAACACTGAATAAATATAGTTGGTAAAAAGGAATAGAAGTAGCAAATTTGCCAGTCAAACAAACCACCGCTGTATAGCTTAATGGTTAGTGCAGCATGCCTAAAGCGTACTGATGATGAAGGCTTAGCACCCTTCGAAATGGATCTATCTGCGCAGCTATGGCAGGTTGTCTGAAACATTTTCTACTTACTATTCTAAAAACAAAATACAATTTTTCAAATTTAGAAAACTTAAAAAATAACAATAATTATCATTATATAAAAAAAAATTATTGTTCTGGCCTTGAGCTCGAATCGAACCTTGAATCATTTATCAATAGGCCGATAAAAACAAAAACAATTGATTATAAATAAATAATAAATATTATTAGAAATAAATAAATAAAAATAAAGAAAAAACATAGCCATTTAGCTGATTTTTTCATGTAAATTGCAAAACCGGCGATTTTTGAGGGGGTTCCAGGGGGTGTGCCACTGGCATCGGTGGGTCGGGCCTCCAAAGTTAGTGGGGGTCGGTCATACATTTGGACTCGATTGGAGCACTCTAAATGGGTCAAAGTGGGATTTTTCAAAATTTGCCCCTACCCAAAAGTTCGACCCAAATTGGGGGACATCAGAATTCGTTTTAGAGGTATGGTTCCTTCGGCAAGGTTTCTTATTTTGATCCCTAGAATATGATTTTTGTAGAGCAATGGGCGTTTTTTTCCCCACAAATAGACCCGGCCTAATGTATATATATATATACTAGCCTTCACCCGCGGCCCCCTCCGCAAGGAGAAAATAAAATATATGGGCTATTCACGTTAGATTGCTTATCAAGGTATCTGTTTAAAAATTATTTTTGCCATTATATTTTATTTTTGTAATAGAGTAAAAAAAAATAAATAAATGAGCTGATAACTGAAAAGGCACGCTTACTTGAATAGTACAATACAGTTTTTGCGAATTAAAAATACATTTTGTTTTTAAGTTAAATTAATTGATATGACAGGGGTGAAGAAATTACTATTCATAGAACAAAGGAAAAAACTACAATTAGCTAAAACCAAAAGAATTTTTTAGATGAAAATAGTGTTACTTTTTCGGGTATTTAGTTGGTTAAAATATTACAAAAAGTGTAATTATAGTTATTACAGTTCGTTTCAGGATTCATTTAAAAAAACCAAAAATACATAAAACGTAAAAGCTGAGTTAGGTATTAAAGATTAAAAATACCGAATTTTAATTACGAATAATTTGCAGCGAATCCATGGACATAAAAGCTAATAATTTAAAAAGGCATGTGTGCTGAACTACCGGTTTCGAAGTCCAAATGATCTCGGAAGGGTCCTAAAATAGTTCCGAAATGATCCCGATGGGATCCAGGACAAATCCCGAAAACCATCCAGATATGATCCGTGAGTGGTCTCCAAATGGTCCCGAAATAGTATCGAAATGACCCCGACGGGATCCCGGACGGATCCCGAAAACTATCCAGAAATGATGCCGGAAGGTTTCCGAAATGATCCCGAAGGGGGTCCCGAAAACCCTACAGCAATGATCCCGAAAAAGTCCCGAAATTACCCTGAGGGGGTCCCGAAAACCATACAGTAATGATTCCGGAAGGGTCCGAAAAGATCCCGAAATAGTCTCGCCATAAGTCCCGAAATGACCCTGACAGGATCCCAGACTGATCTCGAAAAAATCTAGAAATGATGCCGGAAGAACCCCAAATGATCCCGAAAAAGTGCCGAAATAACCCTGACGGGATCCTGAAAGCCATCCAGAAATGATACAGGAAGGATCCCGGAATAGTGCCAAAAATGTTCCACAATGACCCTGATGTGATCTTGAAATAGTCCAGAAAAAGACGCAGGAATCCCGAAACCGTCCAGAAAGGATCCCTGAATTATTCCTAAATGTCAAGGAATACTTCCGAAAAAGTCCCGAAATAACACCGACGGGATCCCGGACGGATCCCGAAAACTATCTGGAAACGATGCCGGAATGGTCCCAAAATGATCCCGCAATAGTACCGAAAAGGTCCCGAAATGACCATGACGGGTGCCCGGAGGGATCCCGAAAATCGTCCAGAAATTATACAGGAGGAATCCCAAATAGTACCGAAATAACCCTCGCGGGATCCTGGAGTAATCCCGAAAGCTATCCAGAAATGATGCCGGAAGGGTCCCCAAATTATTCCAGAATAGTCCCGAAATTGCCTGAGGGGATCCAGAAGCACTCCCGGAAGGAGGTCCCAAAATAATCCCGAAATAGTCTCGAAACTACCCTAACGTGATCCCGAAAACCATCCAGAAATGATTCCGGAAGGATCCCCAAATGATTGCGAAAAAGTCCCGAAATGTCCCAGACGGATCACCAAAATCATGCAGAAATGATGTCGGAAGGGTTCCAAAATCATCCCGAAATAGTCCCGAAAAAGTCACGAAACTACCCTAACGGGATCCCGAAAACCATCCAGAAATGATCCCGGAAGGATCCCCTAATGATACCCAAATAGTCCCGAAAAACTCCCGAAATTACCCTGACGGGATCCCGGACGCCTTCCGAACATCATTCAGAAATTATCCCGGAAGGGTCCCAATATGATCCCGAAATAGTCCCGGAAAAGTCCCGAAATTACCCTGAGGGGATCCTGGAGGGATTCGGAAAACCATTCACATAGCCTCCCAAAATTATCCCGAAATTACCTTGACGGGATCCCGAAAACCATCCAGTAATGATCCCGGAAGGATCCCCAAATGACCCCGGAATACTCCCGAAAAAGTACCGAAATAACTACGACGGGATCCCGGACGGATCCGGAAAGCTATCCAGAAATTATCCCGTAAGGGTCCCAAAATGATCCAGAAATAGTCCCCAAATTAACCTGACTGGTACCCGTACAGATCCCGTAAATAATCCAGAAATTATACCGGAAGAGTCCTCAAATAATTTCGAAATAGTCCAGAGATAACCCCGACGGGATCCCGAAAACCATCCAGAAATGATCCCGGAAGGATCCCCAAATGACCCGGAACACTCCCGAAAAATTCCCGAAATATCCCCGACGGGATCACGAAAATTATCCAGAAATGATACCGGAATGGTCCCAAAATGATCCCGCAATAGTCCCGAAAAAGTCCTGAAATGACCCTGACGGGTACCCGGACGGATCCCTAAAATGGTCCAGAAATTATACAGGAGGAGTCCCCAAATAGTACCGAAATAACCCTCACGGGATCCTGGAGGAATCCCCAAAGCTATCCAGAAATGATGCAGGAAGGGTCCCCAAATTATCCCAGAATAGTCCCGAAATTGCCTGACGGGATCCAGAAATGCTCCCGAAATAGTCCCGAAACTACCCTAACGTGATCCCGAAAACCATGCAGAAATGATTCCGGAAGGATACCCAAATGGTTGCGAAAAAGTCCCGAAATGTTCCGGACGGATAGCGAAAATCATGAAGAAATGATGTCGGAAGGGTCCCAAAATCATCCCGAAATAGTCCCGAAAAAGTTCCGAAACTACCCTAACGGGATCCCGAAAACCATCCAGAAATGATCCCGTAAAAGTCCCGAAATAACCCTGACATAGTCCAAAAAAGTCCCGAAATTACCCCGACGGGATTCCGGAAGGATCCCCAAAACTAGCCAGAAATGATCCCGAAAGGGTCCCAAAAAGATACCGAAATAATCCCCCAGAAGTCCCGATATGACCTCGACGGGATCCCGGACGGATCCCGAAACCCATCCAGAAATGATGCCGGATGGGTCTCCAAATGATACCGAAATCATTTTTTTTTAATATATATAACAATAACGTAAAAAAGCAAGAAAAGTTAAAAATTAGTAAAAATTCGTTGTTTGATAAGAAACTACTATGTAGATTAGTATTATATACTTCATTACAGTCAATTTTTGAAAAAGTTATAGCATTTTGAAAAAAAAACACCGTTTTTTTTCAAAATATTTAAAACTTATTTTGAGTTGGAAAACGATGTTTTTTCAAAATGCTATAACTTTTTCAAAAATTGACCGTTTGGGATCATAATATGTTTTTAAATGTATTTTCGGAAAAAATACAAAAAAAATTTTAAAGTTTTTTTTTCAATTAAATAAAAAAAAATTCTCGGCCCACTCCGGGATTAGTGGGGATGATTGCAGTTTTTTATGAGAAAAAAAGGGCGAAATTCGAAAAATCTCGAAAAACTAAAAAATTACAAAAAAAAACTTTAAAAATTATTTGAATTTTTTCCGAAAAGTACATTTAAAAACAAATTTAAAAAAAAAGATTCCAAACGGTCAATTTTTGAAAAAGTTATAGCATTTTGAAAACAAAAACGGTATTTTTTTTAAATTCATAACTTTTTTGAGTTGGATGAAAAAATTTGAAAAACTTCTGAAAAACGTCTTTCGTAAGCTAGAAAAAGAACAAAAACTTTCAGCCAATTCTAAAGCGGTCGGGTCCAAAATTGGTCGAAATGGGATGGAATACCCCATATATATACAGCACTAACCCCATATTGCCAATATCTCAGTACGTTATCCAAGTACAAAGAAAGAATAAGAACACGCTAGTAGTCTGCTACAGTGGGCACGCTTGCTAAAATTGCCCCTCAAAATTTATTGCGACAAATCTTAAAATATTATAAATTTTTCGCAAGTTAAATTAAAAATATCTCTTGTCGTCAATCAAATATATTGCAAAACCTCTGCAAGTTTCTGATTTGTCCCCAATTGAACAAATATTAAACAAAAATGTTTGTCTTCCTTGCGTTCACACATTTATGTACACGCATATACAAAATTAATTACATAAATCGACATAAGCGGTAAAATATTCTCATACAGTGGTACAAGAGTAGTTCAGTGCATACACTAGCGTTTTAAAAAATATAGTTTTTCTCTCGTGTTAAGCTAAATTTTCCCCGAGTTATTTGTTATTTTCACTCTGTATCTCTCTTCATACAGTCCACAAGAATATCGATAATAAAATTTTAAGAAATAATTACTAATTATATTTACATATATATTTTTATTTTTTCCCACATATATTTAAACCACCCGCATACATACACAGTAAATATATTCAATATAGTGCAAACCCGGCACAGTGGTCAAACTCGCTCCGTCACCCCCTCAAATAAAATTTTACTTAAAAACTTTTTTTGGTTATGAAAATTATTCTCGCTTGCTATTTAACGTGAAGGTTTAAACGTAACTCCCTCACACACAGTTAAAAGCAAATACTTTCTCTTCAAAAAAAAATTTTTTTTCTCTCTAAGTTAAATTTCTTTTAATTCTCAACGGTAAGAGAAAGCAAAAGTAAATATAAGTGACGATGAAAAGAGACAAAGTTGCTCCAATAGTCAAGGAGTTAAAAAATTTAAATTCTCGTCTGCCCCTAAAAAGTTCATTACCGACACGGATATTTTCATGTACTATTCTACTCGGTATAAGTCAATATCCCTCCAAGATAATGCTGAGCCTTCCCTTAACATAAAAAGCTCGAATATCGACAAATTTTGGAATAGAGTCCAAAATGCGTTCGATAAAGTGGTAGAAACCGAGGATCAGGACATGCCCGAAGAATTTGCAAAATCTGCCCATAGCAAATACGTGACCAGCCTCATAATTTATGAGAAAACAAAGGCTCAGATTGAGGACCAACTTCAGTTGATAAACCAAGCGAAAACCCCCGCGTCCCCTACAGACACAACAGGTCTATTTCCAACTCTGGTGTTTCGCTAAAAATCCCTCCCTGCGATACCGAAATATTTTATGGTGGTTATGAAAAATAGCCCTCATTTCGTGATATGTTCACAGCGGTCTACATTAACCACCCCAAACTCTCCCAAGCGCAAAAGTTGTATCACCTCAGATACAGAACCCAAGGAAAGGCCGATCAAATAGTCAACCAATTTCTCTTGAATGATGACAACTTTGCCTTAGCGTGGGAAGCCCTAAAGTCTCGACACGAGCACAGACGAATTCTCGTAGATAACTAAATACGGGCCCTGATGAATTTAAAAAGTATTACCACGGAAAACAGTGAAGATATACTTATTTATCTGGTGACCTCGAAGCTTTCAGAAAATACACTCACGTTGTGGGAGCAATCTCTGACCTCAAGAAGAGAACTCCCCAACTGCACCCAAATGAACCAGTTCCTCACAACTCGATACGAAGTGGTAGAACGAGTTGATCAATGGCGCCCAAATAAAAGTAAATCCACGCCATTTAAACGTCAACAGTCACATTCGTTCCAACATAGATCGACCGCTCAGACTCAGTCTCACATAACAGAGCATCGAACAATGTACAAATGCTCAATGTGCAAAACCTCCTCTCATCACTTAATAAATTGTTTTAAATTTAAGAAATTGTCTACCTCTGACCATATTAAGTTTGTCAAAGAAAACAATATGTGTTTCATTTGCATCTCCCAGTCACACATGTTGAAAGATTGTCCCAGCATTCAAACCTGCAATCAATGTCGAGATCGGCACAAATCAGTGCTTCATGAAGACACTTCACCCACGCCGAAGAGACAACCCTCCCAAACCACAACTACAAACCCCATTAACCTATCCGATAAAACTCCGGACGAAGCAGATCCTGTGGATAAAGGACCTTCCTGCTCGCAGAAAAGCCAAGTCCAATCGTTCTGCGCAGAAACCGATTGCAAAATAACTTTGCCCACGGCTATCGTCCCGGTAGAACATAGAGGGAAGATTTTCAAACTTAGAGCTCTCGTAGATCAATGATCTGAAAGAAGCTTAATTTCCACAAGAGCCCAAGAGAGAACCAGACTCCCTTATAAAACCTCTGAATTTGAAGTCCCTGGCATGTGTTCCCTGACCCTTTTTTCCGCCGCAATGGTATTACCTCAGCTGACGAAAATGCTCCCCAACTTACCAACGAACTCCAAACGAAATGGGCACACCTTAACCTCGCGGATTCGAATTGTCGCTCTCCATCCCAAATAGACTGTTTAGGCCACCAGCCTAAATATGCGCTACCACCCTAATGCACATTTTTGGCAATATTATTATTTACCGGTAACGGCCCACCCCTGCCAAGCGCTAACTTCAAAGGGGAAAAACTCGACGAAAGTTAGCTATCGGCAGGTGGTGCGGACCTTTTTTTCGTTTTAAACTCTTCTTTTTTATAACGTTCAAGCGCCAGCAGCTATCTCCCAGGTGAGTAATCTAAGCCAACCATTTCTCACTCTTTAATAATTTATATTTGAGTCCATATTGCAAGTGACTAATTTATTATTTGTGCATTTAATCAATTCTTTTTTCCTGAAGTAATATTGCAAATAACAATTTTATAAATTTGAATTGCCAAAGTGCATAGTGAGGCGTGCATTTAATTTATTCTTTCCTATTACCAATATATTTTGGGTTTGAATTAATTAAACCCCTTCATTAAATACAGCTAGTGTACTCTTGCACAGCTGTATATGCTTTGTATACACCTTGGGTTCTTTAACTTCTATAGTTGTTTTGGTTAAAAAGTTATAACGACTGATTTTGTTCTTTTATGGAGGCACTTGTTATAAGAACAATTAATCAAAGTTTTTCTTGCAAATCAATATAATCACAGTTCTTTATACAGTGAATAAATTGATATTGTTTGATATTAATTCGGTGTTTATTTCTTTTCATTGCGACGCACACGCCCGACTTCCCCGGGTCCACACTGCTCCGCAACATTTGGTCCTAACGCGCCAGCATTGGAAAAAGTAAGAAGCAACAAAACGAACGAGCAGCGCACACCAACTCGTCATCGTCATATCACATACAGTTCACTATAATCAGCAACACACACATACAGTCCATTTATCACATCACCACAACATTGCCATCACATACAATCCATTAATCATCACAGGTCATAACATAACATACAGTCTATCAACATCACAACATCATACAGTCCATTACAGTCAACAGCATATCATACATTTTCAACATCGCAGTACACTCTTCAAGTTCACATACAACATCCCGTCAGACAAATCATCACAACAACACAGCGCCGATCAACGACTCACTTAAAGAACTTAAGGTGCGTGGTTGCTTGGTTGCACAAACTTTCTTTTCTATTTACGTGATTCACGTAAAAAAGGGCACTCTGTGATTGATATAAGGCAAAGCGAGTGAAATTGCTAAATTTCGTGTTTTTTAAACACACCAATCGCCTTTTGACTATCGGGTAATTCCCCCACCAGTGGTAAGGGTTACACGACACAGCTAAAAACAAGACAGTCAGAGAATTTTTTTTTAGTTTTTTTATCAAACACTCATCACTGTACTGTGTTGTACCCCTCGTCGTCACATACGTTGACAAAAATTTGCTACAGGAACCATATTTTCACTTGGTTGATAGCTTTAGCTTATCTATCACAGAATTCACTTTATTAATCAGTTTACGAGCTGAAAAATTACCAAAAAGCCGAAAAATTTGCACTGCGTTGGGTGGCTAGTGGCTTATTTATATTGGTTGCAAATCACAATTACTCACAAACACAATTGGTCTATATAGCTTGTATTTTTTCAACGCTGCTTATAATAAATAATTAAAATCGTAATTTTCCACATTAAGTTGGATAAAAAAATTTATTTCCTTATATTGGGAAAGATCCTTGGTTGGCTACTCTGGGATAGCGCTCACTTCACATTGTTTCTGTAGACACATTAAATCCGCGTTAGGATTTCTATTTGTGTTTCAAATCTCACAAAGGTTCACACATTATATCCACATCGGGATTACATCTGCGTTTTTTTAACTTTTTTTAGACACGCTAAGTTTTCAGAAAATATTCCTATCTGTGTCCAACACACCATTTAGACACATTAAATATTTGCAGACGATTTCTCTTCTCTGCATTGCACATCACTGTAGACACATTAAATCCTCGTCAGGATTTCTATCTGTGTTTAATATCACTTTGTACACACTAGAACCTCTTCAGGATTTCTACTTATAGTTTTTGCTGCAGTTGCATATACACCAACGCCACTAAGTCGTTTACCTTCGAGCTCGACAACTTTAAAGAAACAAGATATTCAAATTAATAAAATCAATAGAGACTTATATTAGATTGGTACAAGCACACCCTTACACTTTTTTTT